>JACEIK010004736.1:88374-102837 GCA_018107945.1 Datura stramonium
CTACAACAAAACGTTTGCTCCAGTTGCCAGAATGGAGGTGATAAAAATTCTCATTGCATTTGCATCCTACATGGACTTCAAGCTATTTCAAATGGATTTAAATAATGCCTTTTTAAATGGATTCTTGAAAGAAGAGGTTTACGTCAAACAACCGCCTGACAGGTTTCGGTCACTCTTTCGATGCTATGCCATTTTGGTGGAACGGGAACCACTGAATGGGGGCAGTTTTCATCTCATCGTTGGCATATGGAAGACTAGTTCATCCAAGCACAGCGCAGCCAAGAGGGTCCAAGATTGCTTCACCGAATGGGACGGACATCGATCTTCGCTTCGTAAAGGCCTGGTGATTTGAAGATCATGAGAATCCCAACTACGTTTACAAGTTGGATAAAGCCCTGTATGGCTTGAAATAGGCTCCAAGAGAATGGTATGAGAGACTATTAAGATTTCTAGCAATGACTTCAAAAGGGAGAAGATTGACAATACGTTATTTCTGAAAGAAAGAGGAAGGAACCTGATATCATCTTCGGAGCTACAACAGATTCACTATGTGAAGAATTTGCATAATTCATGGGAAGTGAGTTTGAAATGAGTATGATGGGTTAGTTAAATTTCTGTTTAGGACTACAGGTCAAGTAAAATTCCTAATGGGATCATGATAAGCCAGTAGAAGTACATCCACGAGTTTCTTAAAAAGTTTGATATGGAAAGTTCGAAGCCCATTGATACACCCATCGCAACGCTACCCGTCTGGATGCAGATGAACCTGGTCGCACTGTTAACAAAACAATGTAGAAAGGTATTATTAGGTCTCAACTTTAATTTACAGCCAGCAAGCTAGAAATTGTATTTAGTATAGGGCTATCTGCTATATTTTAGTCATGTCCAAAGAAATCAGACTTGAAAGTTGTCAAGAGAATCCTAAGGTATCTCAAGGAGACATCTGACCCGGTTCTTTTCTACCCCTCTAGAAATAACTTCAACCTGATTGGCTAGGATGATGCTAACTATGTTGGGTACCTAGTCGATCAGAAGATTGCATCTAGGATGGATCAATTTTTTGGTTCTTCCTTGATCTCGTGGGGAACCATGAAGTAGAACTCCGTCACTCTCTCTACTGTTGAGGCTGAGTATGTTGTTGTTGCCTCGTGTTATGCAAAACTGTTATGGATAAACAGAAACTTGAAGATTTTGGGATCTTTACAGATAGTGTACCATTGATATATGATAATACCAGTGCACTCAATATGGCGAAGAACCCCGTGCAACATAAGAGAACTAAACACATTAATGTTAGGATCCACTTCCTCAGGGACAATGTTGAGAAATGATTGATAAGCATGAAATTATACAGAACAGAGGAACAAGTAGCAAATATATTCACAAAATCTCTAAGTAGGGAACACTTTGAGAGAAATCGGTTGAAGCTAGGGTTGATAAAGATGCAACACTAATCTCTCATTGAGATCTTCTCTCTAATTTGGCTATGACTAGATTTCATGTATACATTGAAAGAGGGCTAGTTGATACTATCTAACTCATTCTTATACTGTCACAAGTATGCATGCACGGTGAACGGACCAACAAGTAAGTTTATGAATCGAGGTGACATTCTCAAAAGGACAATTCTCAAGGGTACTTTTTGAGGGACCTGATCCCTCTAATAGGTTAGTATTTTCAATCTCACATTTGAGTTTTTAAACGATTAGCCTGTGTCATGTCATTTCTGTCTTGTTGCCTATTGAAACGTTACATCTCCCCAAAAAATTCCACATCTGTCTGCATCGATGCACCTGGTCCCCCTCTTTAATTCCCTCTCAACCTCTCTCCGCGTCATTTCTTTTCATTCTCTCTCTCTTTCTCTCTCCAAAAAACTCTCTTCTCCCACTCTCTATGCCTTCTTCATCCATATCCTATCTTTCTTAAATCCTCTACTTATCTCAGTTCCAAATCTTCTTCAGAAAAATCCTCAAATATGGCTCAAGAATCTCCTTCTATCTCCTCCTCTCAACCGTCATCCCCCTCTCCAAACCAATGATCCTCATCTGAAGGGAACTAAGACCTTTTGTTATGCCCATAGGATCTTATTTTGGAAACCCCTATTTCCTTCAATCCTCATCCCTCTCCTGCTCATGCTAGGTCGATAAAAAGCCCTAATCCTAAGAAACTGGTGCATGTCGGTGAAGCCTCTAGCTCCAAGGCTCCTAACATTGAAGGAAACAATGGCGTGCAAAATATAAACCTAAATAAACCCCCTGTTTCTACAAATCAAAAAGAGACACCTATAGAGAAAACAAAGAAGCACGTTGGTATGATTGGGAATTCTAAAACAGCACTAGGTACTTAACCTATTGCACTCCTCGTGGTGACTGGGCTGGCTGATAGAGAAAGCTCCAATTTTTTCTAGGGAACATTTGTTTGAAGGAAACCTATCGGAGGTTAGAAAGGACCAGTCCAACATTCTACAAAATGAAGCCGAGATTATTGAAGGGTTCATGAATGTAATAGAAACAAGGGCTAGTGGAAATGGGGAGTAGACACCTATGTCAATTGGAAAAAAGGAGTCCCCTGCTCAACTATCCTTTCCTAAGTGGGAAGGGATTCTAATTCCATCAGTACCTGCTAACAGTGCTTCTCCAACTCTTGAATATGAGGAGGTTCCCCTTAACCTTGTGTTCAACACTAAACCTCATTCTTCTTCCAAGCCAACCTCTAAGTCTAAGAGGGGAATCAAAAGGGGACCAGTTACTCGTGGAAAAATGAAAAGATCAATGGACGAGATACGACAGGACAGTCATCAGAACACTCTAAAAATGCATAGATTATTGGGAACAACGATGCTTGAGGATGAAGTACCTTCATCTCAACTGGTTGAAGTAGATGCTGAGGTGGGAAAGGATTCTTGTAGGAGAAAAAAGTTTAAGTCCAAAGGGAATAAAGTGATGGTCACTGAAGAAGCAGCAGAGGGACCAGGTGCAATACATTAAGGGTCCAAAGGAAAGACTGTCATGCCTCGATCCTCAAAGGGTAAGAAGACTACCAGTAGGGGACATGTTTGTGTTAGTGAGTCATACTCCTCCTGATGATATTTTGGATGATAGGTAGGAAAACTAAGGAAGTAGAAGGTACTAGGTGGGCGTGTGTTTGATGCAGAGATTGCTGGCCTGCATGAAATGAAGGATTTGATGGAGATGGTTTGATTTCAAAGGGATGGAGCAATTTTTTGAGCTTCCTAATAACGTCCAAAACAACTCTTTCATAAGAGAGGTGGCTACAGTCGTCACAAAACAAGTAACCCAACAATGAGTTGAGGTTGAATCCACAATAATTGGAGGTTGGATTCATCAAACATCATAAATTAATTCACACAAGCATGTATCATGTCTAAATAATAAAATAAAAATTGGGGGAATAGGTTGAACAACTTCAAATGAAAAATTAAATCAAAGCAAGGGGAGAAATGATTGTTGCTAGCAAGATGAGAGACTAGAGTATGTATTTGATAGGGTATCGGTTTGGTATGTATTGACTGGAAGGCTTATATTCAATTAGTACATGGATAGCCTTGATTTTGGGATATACTCTAAGTTTTTCAACCAAAAGAGTATGTTTACTTTGGGTTTCTTAAACCCCAAAACCACAATCTACTACACAACCAAACAATGAATGAGGAAGGGTTCAGACTATTCCTAGCTCTAACCCTTTAATGGAGCTTAAATTTAGGTGTAGATTATTTCTAGCTCCAACCCATAGATCAAAAAATCCAATTCCTCACTATTAGAGTCTTACCCAACTTCATTTCCCTTTTTCAAGCAAAAGCAAAGTTAAAGAGCTCAAATAATATTTACAACCATTAATTATTAAATTAAAATTTGAAGAAATCAATAGATCCATACTTATTACTCAAGTATAAGATCAATTAATCAATACCCACTTGGATCTAAATATCCATCATCCACACACACCCCTAGAATAGAATTTAGCTACTCATAACTAAGGAAGGAGAAATTATGCCAAGGGAAAATATCTCAATTCCATTCATCAACAGCACTTAAAATCAATTCTCAGCTTTTAAATTTTCAATAATGGTGTTTTTTCCAAGAGAATAAAGAAGAAGATCAGAAAATTGTACTATCTCTACAATATTCTCTCAATTGTGCTCTCTATTNTATCTATTCTATTCTCTCCTACAATTGAGGTAAAAATCAGCGCATATTCTATGCACAACTATCAAAAAATTCCCTTGAAAGCTTCTCAGGTACGTGTATGTCTTTCCGGACTTTTTTTTTCCTTTCAACAGTGATGCGGGTCACTTGTGCTGGCACCTACGAATTATGTGGATTGCAAATTCCCTTTCAGGCCTAAGTAGCGTAACTTCTATGCCTTCTATGGTGGCATATGCAATCTGTAGATACCAATCTACAACTTGCATGTCTAATTCCATCCAATCTCCAGATCTTCCTATGTGGCACCTACTAAACGCATATGCAATTGTGCGGCACACATGTCCCTATTTGTCTTCCAGTAGACTGCTTTTAGTTCAATTTCCTTATCTTCTTAGTTTCAATCAAATGTCTGCACAAAAGAAGAGAAAAGACATAAAACCTTTCTAAAGCATGTTAATAGAAATAAATAACTTATGCTTAAGAGCCAAATGAGTTGGTAAATTACCAACTCATCACTTCCCATGCCTATCATGCTTGAAAATTAAGTGTACGAGCTCTATTCAAGCTTGTTGTACATGAATAATGAGGAAACTATTTTTTCTACTGTGGGAGGGTTTGAGTTATCATTTGACTCTATTTCTCTTGGAAAGATTCTAAACATGCCTTCTAGGGGCATTTTCACTATGAAGGACAAGCAGGCCTTTGAGACTTCCTGAAGTTGATAGGGAAACTTGAGGAGAACCTGTAAAGTGCCAGAATTTTCAGAAAACAACTAAAGCTTGAGCACCAATTACTCTTCGAGTTCGTGAACAAAGTGGTCCTCCCACGTGCAGAATGTTGATCTATTGCTTCCATCGCTGATTTGTTTATCATGGAAGCCTTAGCAATTTTTTAATTTTTAAATATTCTAGCTTTCATGATTCATCACATGCTGAATATTATTGCCACTAAGGATGGCATACAGGGGCTTGGATATGGATATTTTCTTAAAATGGTGTTTTAGCATTTTTGGGTTGTTGTGGGCAAGGCCACTGTGGCAACTAGAATGTAGATGTTCACGTTAAGCACACTGAAAAAGTTTGAGTGCATGGCCAAGAGAGGAGGAATTGGGGTATAGTCCATGATTTCCAGTTTGATTGAGGCACAACGGTGTGGAACTGAAGAGATTGATCGGTTAACACTGTTGCTAGCTCAAAAGGAGGCAGACCTGGCCCTGCTAAATATTGAGCAAGCTTGTCAAGGAACAGGTGTGGAACCTAATGCAGGGATGGAACGACAGAATGAGAATTCTTAGTTAAAAGATGAGAACACTGCATTGAAGAAACAGTTGGAGGACTTGACTCAACAGATGCTACGTGATTAGCATGTTGCAAATGAAAGGATAGACAAACTCCTTTCGAAGATTTGATCCTCCATACTTTGTTCCATCCTCGTGCCCCGATACTATTCCCTTTCTTTCTCCATTTCATATTGTTTTCCCCCGTACTTTTCTCGTTACAGTTTATGAAGGTTTTTTAAACTTATTTGTGTGGTTATTAATGCTTCTGTTCCTTTTTCGTAACCTGGGCAATGTTGTTCAATGAATAAAACTTTGTTCTTATTATTTATTGCATTTGGTCATTCATATTAGTGTTTCCCCAACGGTCATGAGTTAATATTATCTAACATCTTGTTTTGTTGTGTTGCTGTCTTATCGATTTAGTGATGCCAAAAGGGGAAAGTCAAAAGTGAGGAAGAGGGGGTTTGGGATTGGGATTGGGATTTGCAGAGGGAAAGTGATTGGAAACTCCTGGAAGGAACTGAAAGGGGATAGGACTCACATGGGGAAGGTGTTGATTCATGAGTTTGTCATCATCAAAAAGGAAAAAATTGATGCAGCATAGACCTTGAAGTACTATGCATATGTTTTGATATTTCACAAACCTATCGAGGGAACAGATTCCTCACTTGCAAGTTCAACTCTCGCAGCTATCAAAAGCAGCTTTACAACTTGTCATTTTCACCGCAGCACAATGGCAGAGCTGCTACGGTGCATTCCTTTATCAAATAGATAAAACTCACTTGTCTCTCTCATCCTCCCATATACATTGCACAAGAAAAATTCGATATTCATTTTTGCATATTCAAGAAGTACATTTCCTCTCTTGCCAAGTCAGAGATGAAGACAAGCTTCAACAGCAAAAGAGTCGACTTTCATTCACGCATAATTGTCTTATTCTAGGTTTTTGAGTTCTTTTTTTGTACTTTACATTTGTAAATCTGCTCCTTAAATGAGAATCATTCATAGGTAGTCATCTGTGCTTGTAAACTCATTGTTGATAGGCTAGAGTTAGCCTTTAGTTTCTTTATAATAGGGTTATCGCAAAGGCTTACAAGAGAGGTATTATAAGGGGGAAGGGATTAAAAGGTTAATTCCTAGGTTGCAATAGTTTGTAGTCTGAAACGTTGCCTGGCTGTTTAGTGAAGTTTGGACATCCGACCAATGTAAGTCGTGGTTTTACTCTTTTGGGCAAAGAGGTTTTCACATAAAACATTGCATATTGTTTACTTACTGTTCTTAGCCAAGGAAACAAGTGAGGAACCTGATTCTCAATATTGTTTGGTGTACTCATATAAACTAACAATATCCCTAAGCTACGATATATGACTTTATTTGTCCAAATTACATACTATTTAAATAGAAAAAAATCAAAAATACTCCTACTGATTTTTTTTATTGGTGGTGGAATAGAAAATACAAGACTAATGTCCCATACACGCAGCAATGATTGATATATATTCGATAACTAAATATAATGCAATAAGAAAATTAGGATAAATATNATATATTCGATAACTAAATATAATGCAATAAGAAAATTAGGATAAATATATTAGTATAATTGAATCAAGCATGCAATATTAAATGTTTATCCAGAACTCTAACATATTTAGGGATGGATTTAGAAAAGAATCTATAGATTTTACGGGAATCCAATAACTTTTAATCATGCCTTATGTATATTAAGAAATTCGTTAAATATCTACTAATAATTTATTACAAATTCAATTATTAATATATATATTAACTTGAGATTGTTGTAGAAATCTATAAAGTCACATATTAGCCTTCTTATGCAAAACACAAAAAGGACCATATAGTTATACGAAGTGGAAAAAGATAATCAAAATCCAAAAAAAGCCTCAACCCTTATTACCCCAGTTACCAGTCATCATTGACACCTATACAAATAGTTAAAAAAATATAAAGAAGGAGAAAAATACAACTAAATCAATACGACAAGTTGTAATTTATCTGTAACACTCCAAAAGTCCCTAAGACTAGACCTAAGGGTTAGAAATTGGTCATGCAGAGAAACTAGAAAACTGTCTCAGTACGAGTCGCAGGTGCATGGTACGACCCATACCGGGATTCATACTAAGAGATCTGATAAGTTAAGCAAGTTCTCAGTGAGTAGTCATGACTGGATGTCACGGCTCATACCAGGATAGTACAAGCCATACCAAGAGATCGCGATATGGATTCAGAGAATTTAGAAGCAAGTGGCCAAGAAACCACGACTCAATTTTACGAGCCGTACAAAGGTGGTACGAATCGTACCTAGGAGGAGTGAGTCAGAGATTCAGAGTAGTGATCCAATATGAGGTGAGGAACCATGATCCTTGATACAACCTGTCGTAAGGTGGTATGAATTGTGGTAGGTTCTCGTGGCAGGAAGTTCAAAAAATGATCAAGGGTAGAATCTAAAACCACGAGACTCAGTATGAGTCATGGTAGGGTCCTATGAGTCGAAGGACAACCCATAGCACTGGATGGGCAGATTATTAAGAACGTTTAGGGGTATTTTTGTATTTTTTTATGCTTTTAACTCCAAAACTAGGTCATTTTAGGCTTTCTTTGGGACAAAATAAAGGGGTTTTCCTAGCCCAATACCTCATTCTACTCAAAATCATCCGTAAGTCATCTTCTCCCTTCTTCTCTCAAGGCTCAAGAACTAGGGTTTCCTCTCCAAGGTGCAACAATCTTCAAAATCTTCAGGGGGATCCTTCAACCAGGTATGTGGGATTTCAACAAGGATTTTCTTTCATTATTGTGTCCCAATTTATGTCTAAAACCCTAGCTATTTTGATTCTCTAGAAAAGCATGTCTTAGGGTTTCGATTCTACGTATGAATTCTCTTATGTTAGTCATGTCTTTCAAGCTTTTTATGATCAATAGCCATGTATGTTCATGATCCTTCTCAAATTCATGATTTATGTCCATGATATGATAAAAGCATGATTCTAATACTCAACCATGATTTAGCACTATTTTTGAAAATATAAATTAGTTGATATAAATTATTCTTTGTTGATTTCAGTACATGGGATTTACACTATGCTTTGAGTTTATGAATTGCATGAATTTAGTATGATCAACATGCTATGGTTCTTTAGACTCTCAGGCCTCTTGCTAGTTAGAAAGTAGCCCTGACTAGTATTAGAACATCAGTTATGAGCCATCAGTATCAGTATGTCATGGTCCTTTAGGCTCTCACGACTCTTGCTAAATAAAGTGGTTTCGACTAGTATTAGGACATCAGCTTTAGATTATTAGCTTGTGTGTATTCTTATGTTCAGTTGGAAGTAGTACTTAGCACCGAGTAGACGGGGTTCCAGCATACCCAGGTCTCAAAACTACATGCCACTGTAGGATAAGGGATTCTTAATAGAGAGAATATTAGGCCGAGGAATATGGGATCCTCGCTAGTAAGAGTTTCTCCATCGCCTCAATGAGCATATGCAGGGGTCGTCGTTAGTTGAGATTGTCTCCCTGAGTTCACGAGTGATATCACGCCAGTCATGGTTCTTACCCTTGGCAAGGTATGAACACCCTTCCAACTGGGGTTATAGATCGGGCTTCATGAGGTTCACATTAGAGTTTATCGATTAATAGGCTCTCCCATAATATAGTTTCAGTTTCAGTTTCAGTTTAGTGCAGTTATGTCGGTTACAACTTTCGATATATGATTATAAATTTAGTCTTCAATACGTGTATATGACCCTTAAAACTGGTTTTTCTCGCATTTCATTAAATGTTTCCAACTAGCATCCCATGTTAATATCCCTGCATCTCATAAATGGTCTTTGTACTTTACTTCAGCTTATGTATTCAATCATGTTTATGTACAGTCTTCTTCTCTGATTTATAGCGTGTTCTCATTTACAGTTACATTTCCCATATACATAGTATATTTCAAGAACTAATCACATATTTTGTACTATATCATTTTATAATATAGATTCAGGTATTCAGACTCAACCCCGCGGTTAGACGCATTCCAGACTTCATCAGCTAGCAGTGGTGAGTCTTTATCTTTCGAGGATGAGAGTTATGTTTCCTTTATTTCAGTATTATTTTAGTTTTAGATATGTTCTATAAGTTGTTTTTTGTTGGAATTATGTTATGCCATGGGTTAGCTTTGAGTCATTCATTATTCTAAGTTCCATGTTGCGTTCGGAGTTTATGCTCAGGTCATCACAAATTTGGTATCAGAGCATTAGGTTTAGAGTGTACTAGGGTGTCTGAAAGTCACGTCAGTAGAGTCTTTTTCATGGGTGAAGCTCGCCACACTTATGAGGAAGAGGCTACAAGGAATTTTTAGGAAAATTCCCTTTCTTTATGATTCTTATTATGTATAGAGTGTGAAACTTTAATGGTTTCTCTTCTAACTCATGCTTTACGCGTTCGCAGATGATGCTTCCAAATGAATAAACGGAAGGAGAAATGGCAATGGGCACCAGCCAGCCCCACCAGCTATAGCAGATCCGATGAATTAGCAAGTTACCTATGTAGAGTTTTGGGCTGTATTCCAGGTATTGTTTCAGGCCGTCATGGCACAGGACAACCATCAGGCAGTGGCACCCATGAACCCTTACGCAAGTGCTATGGCAGTAATGGTGCAAGATTTCATTAGAATGAACCCGCCGAAATTACATTTGTTGAAGGTGGATAAGGATCCACAAGAGTTCATTGACGAGGTTCAAAATATTACTTAGATTAGGGAGATCTCCAGAGAGAAGAGTGCAGACTTATCCTCCTATCAGCTGAAAGGGGTAGCTCATATATGGTTCAGACAATGGAAGGAAGGTCGTAGGCCAGGTGCAGCTCCGGTGAGTTAGAATGAGTTAGTTGTAGCCTTCTTAGATAGGTTCTCTCCTTGGGAGTTGAGGGAAGCAAAGGCTGCAGAGTTCATCAACTTGAAACAGAATGATATGACGGTGTAGGAGTATGCTTTGAAGTTCACTCAGCTTGTCAAAATATGCTCCGAAGATGGTTGCTGAGCCAAGGGCTCACATGAGCAAGTTTGTAAATGGAGTCTCAAACTTATTGGTGAAGGAGTGCAAGATTTCTATGCTTATCAGTGACATGGACATTTCTATACTCATGATCCATTCTTAGAAGATCGAGGAAGAAAAGTTAAAGGAGTTGTAAAGGGAGAACAAGAGAGCAAGGATGAGGGACTTGGAGTACTCTCAGCAGAGGACGAGTGGTGGACCTCGTTCCCAATCCCGTCAAAGGTCGTCGGTCCTAGCACTATCGATAGACATTGTTCCATCCAGATATAGGGTAAGGGAGATTACATACCCAGCTTGCAAGAGCTGTGGGAAGAACCACCTAAAGGAGTGCATAGCTAGCTCAGATGCTTACTTCTGGTGCAGCAAGTCGGGCCATAAGCTCAGAAATTGCCCAGCAGCCAAGCGGGGCGAAAGTAGAGCCCCAACCACCTCTTCAGAAACTCCATCAGCTCGCCTATCACTTTCACGCCCTGTCATCATATCAGGATTGGAAAAACTCACCAAAGGTAGTTGCAGGTATGTTATGGGCTTTTCATGTTTGATCTTTGCATGTTGTTAGACCCAGGAGTCACAGTATGAAGTATAAGGTCCCTTTTTGCATCCTATTATGAGATTTATCCCATGGATGGTATGAAATGGTTACAAGTATGAAGCCTTCAGTGATACCTTTAGAGGCTATGGGAAGTCAAGAGTTAGGTATGTTAGCGTAGCTTTAAGAAAGGATCCAAGAGCCTTAGAATGATGACATTAAGCTAAGGAGGATATGATAAGTCGAAAGGCCAGGTCAAGTCTTGAGTGTTCTAGTAGAGGAGTTCTAGAAATAGTAGTTGTGGGATGTCGATCCTTTCCTATTCAAGTGTCTTCCCCTATGTTTCGGTCAACATTACATTCTACTCATGCCCATGTTTAGATTTCCAGAACGATAGATAACCACTTTAGACAGCAATCCCAGTCTTACTCTCAGTTAGATCAGTTATCATGTCAGCTATTCAGATATCAGAAAATAGTTTTGGGATTTATAACTTCGTTCTTACCAGCTTAGTTCTAGTGTGAGGAAATAATTCCTTCGTAGTACTCTTCTTAGTTTCATGCTAGATCCATGTTCTTCAGTTCTTCTCATGTCGTAGTATGTATGTATGATCCATGAATTCAGTTTAACTATGTGCCACAGTTCGGAGTCAATCACTACATCAGTGTTCAGTCCATATCGTTCAGTTTTGGGAATTGTAGGTCTTTCCCTGTCTTTTCAGATCTATTAGTCTCCATTTGAGAACGAATGTTCCCAAGGAAGAAATAATGTAACACCCACAAAGACCCTAAGACTAGACCCAAGGATTGAAAGTTGGTCATATGGAGAAACCGAAAAACTGCCTCAGTACGAGTCGTAGATGCATGGTACGACCCATACCGGGATTTATACTGAGAGATCCGATAAGTTTAGCAAGTTCTTAGTGAGTAGTCATGACTGAATGTCCTGGCTCATACCAGGACAGTATGAGTCATACCAAGAGACCGTGGTATGGATTCAGAAAGTTTAGCAGCAAGCATCCAAGAAACCATGACTCGATTCTATGAGCCATACAAAGGTGGTATGAGTCATACCTAGGAGGCGTGGGCTTGGAGATTCAGAGTAGTGATCCGAGATGAGGTAAGGAACCACGAGCCTTGGTGAGGCCTATGGTAGGGTGGTACGGATTATGGTAGGTGCCCGTGGTAGAAAGTACAAAAAATAATCAAGGGAAGAACCTAAAACTACGAGACTCGGTAAGATTCATGGTAGGGTCCTACGAGTCGTAGAACGACCCGTAGCACTGGACAAGCAGATTTTTAAGAATGTTTTTCCAGGGATATTTTATAATTTTCTATGCTTTTTAACTCCTAAACTAGGTTGTTTTAGGCTTCCTTTGGAATGAAATAAAGGGGTTTTCCTAGCCCAATCCCTCACTCTACTCAAAATCATTCGTAAGTCATCTTCTCCCTTCTTCTCTCAAGGCTCAAAAACTAGGGTTTCCTATCCAAGGTGCAAAAAGTTTCAAGATCTTTAGGGGGATCCTTCAAACATGTATGTGGGACTTCAACAAGGGTTTCCTTTCATCCTTGTGTCCCAATTTATGTCCAAAACCCTAGCTAGTTTGATTTCCTAGAAAAGTATATCTTAGGGTTTTCATTCTATGTATGAATTCTCTTATGTTAATCATGTCTTTCAAGCTTCTTATGATCAATAGCTATGTATGTTCATGATTCCCTTCTAAAATTCATGATTTATGTTCATGATATGATAATAGCATGATTCTAAGACTCGACCATGATTTAGCACTGTTTTTGAAAATATAGACCGTTTTATATAAATGATTCTTCCATGATTTCAGTACATAGGATTTACACTATGCTTTGAGTCTATGACTTTCATGAATTTAGTATAATTATCATGTTTATGGTTCTTTAGATACTCAGTCCTCTTTCTAGTTAGAAAGTAGCCCTGGCTAGTCTTAGAACATCAGTTATAAGCCCTCAGTATCAGTATGTCATGGTCCTTTAGGTTCTCAGGACTCTTGCTAGATAAAGTGGTTCCGACTAGTCATAGGATATCAGCTTCAGATTATCAGCTTATGTGTATTTTTATGTTCAATTGGGAGTAGTATTTAGCACCGAGTAGGTCAGGATTCTAGCGTATTCAGGTCTCAAAACTACGTGCCACCGTAAGATAAGGGATTCTAAATAGTAGAGAATGTTTCCCTTAGCTTGAGGAATATGGGATCCTCGCTAGTAAGAGTGTCTCCCTCGCCTCAATGGCCGCATCCAGGGGTCGTTGTTAGTTGAGATTGTCTCCCTGAGTTCACGAGTGATATCACGCCAGTCATGGTTCTTACCCTTGGCAAGGTACGGACACCCCTCCAATCGGAGTTACAGACCGGGCTCCATGAGGCTCATATTGGAATTTGTTGGTTAATAGGCTCTCCGATAGTATAGTTTCAATTTAAGTTCAGTGCAGTTATGTCGGTTACAACTTTCGGTATATGATTACAGATTAAATATTCAATACATGTATATGACCCTTAAAACTAGTTTTACTTTCATTTCATTAAACGTTTCCAACTAGCATCCCACGTCAGTATCCATGCATCTCAGAAAGAGTCTTTGTACTTTACTTCAGCTTATGTATTCAGTCATGTTTATGTACAATCTTCTTCTCACACATTTATAGCATGTTCTAGTTTCCAGTTACATTTCCCATATACTCAGTACATTTCAAGCACTGACCATATACTTTATGTTCTATATCATATTATGATATAGATCTAGATATTCAGACCCAACCCCGCGGTTAGACACGTTCTCGACTTCTTCAGCTAGCAGTAGTGAGTCATCATCTTCCGAGGATGGGAGTTATATTTTCTTTATTTTAGTATTATTTTAGTTTCAGATTTTAGAGTTAGCTGGGGACTTGTCCCAGCAGCTCATCAGACTAGTAGAGGCTTTCAGACAGTGTAGTGTTAGTTTCAGCTTGTGACTCAGTATTGTTATCATATCTTTATCCTTTCCTTTTGATTAGTTATATTTCTGTTAAGCTTCTGCTCAGATATGTTTTATTAATTGTTATGTTGGAATTATGTTATGCCATCGGTTAGCTTGGAGTCGTTCGTGGTTCTAAGTCCCGTATAGCTATCAAGATGTATGCTCGGGCCGTGACATTATATTTGAGAGGCAAATTCTAAATTGTAATAAGGGAATTTAGATTAGTTGTAGAAGAATGATTTTACATGCCTGCAACACAATGAGGGAACAACGTGTTCCTTTATGTAGGTACTAAGGACGGTTCCAATTTTGTGTTCTTGTCCATGTTCAATTTATATGGCAGTGAAAGTTCATGAATAGATAGGAAACTTAGACCTAGAATCGCACACTACTTTATTATGTAAACAAAGTGTTAGTATTATATTTTTTTAAGGGCATAAAA
>JACEIK010004737.1:64324-82574 GCA_018107945.1 Datura stramonium
TTGCGTATCATGGCCCAAGACATCATGGTTTAGAGACATCATCCGTTATCTCTAAACAAACTTTCATTGTCTAAAGGGAACTTGCATCATGTTTAAATTTGTTGCATCTGTTTATTTTACGAAGTATTCGATGCACATGCTTTAGTTATTTACGCGAACATCGAAGAAATATCAAGCTACGAATGATAACGCTTCCCTACTTTCTTCTTTTGAACTGTATTCTCACCTGTTTATTTCATAATGTATTCTAAATCGTGTCGATTCGTGCTACCCTATCCTTATCCAAGCCTCGTGTTGTCAATTTTTAGGGATCTCGTCCGCCCCTAAATCTAGAACTACACACGGCCTGATTCTCGTGAAACCCGAGATATGTAGGAGACTTGAAACTAAAGTCTCGGCCGCGATATCTTCATTACTTTATATCCTTTTATTTGGCCCCACTGAAAATTTTTGCTTCGGTCGGACAAAATTGGCTACTAAGTCAACGTTCTTTGCTCAACAATTCGTTCTTCATTCCCGAGCAAAGAAGGGCAGCTGTTGACACCCAATTTTGGCCTACCTACGCCTTAATATGCGGCCTACGTAAAATTGGCTAATTAGTCAACGCTTGCTCAACAATTCGTTCTTCATTCCCGAGCAATAAGGTAGCCGTTGACACCCAATTTTGGCCTACCTACGCCTTAATATGCTACTTTATATATACATTTATTCATTTATTTATTTTACGCAAATATTTGACTTACTTTTATATTTATAAAATAATTTATTATCATAATATTATGAAAATTATTTCAAGTTACATATATATGACTCATATTAATTTTAATTTTTGATATTAAATAATTATGTCGTATATAATATATTTCTTATTAATATGCGCTCTATTTTGGAAATATACTTTACGTAATAAACTATTTACCTTAATTTTACTAAATTTTACAAATTTATTTGACTAATAATATAACTCGAATTTATAAATTATTTGGTGTTAATGATATGATTTTAATAATATTTGATAACTTAATTTTATATTTTTTTTATTTCTTTGAAATAGAGATGATGAAGGATTTGAATTTAAGAAAAGATTAAGAAATTTCAACCTTTTATTGGTTTTTTTTTTTATTTAGTAATAATAATATTTAAATGATTTTCTATAAATTTTAAACTATTTTTAATTTTTTAATTTAAATATTATTAACATGGTTTTTTTTTTTGTATATTTATTAATTTAATAGCAGCTAAATTCAATTTCATTAAATTTATTTAAATTATAGCCATTTCTATTCAATTTCATCCAATTTATTTCAACCCTGGCCACTTTCATTCAATTTATGTCAATTTTTTGAAATAATTTTTGATCAATTTTGGCTACTATTTAAATTCAATTTCAGCCATAAATTAAATTCAACCCATACACCCAATTCGCGACCCATGGATACTACCCATAACCCAACCCAAAACCTAAAGCATTAAATCCTAGCCGTCCATCATCTTTAATCCTACTACTAAATTAAACCCTCTACATATTTCCCTTATTTATCAAACTACTCCCTAACCCTAATTCACTTTCATTTTCCCTCTTTCCTAAAGACCTCCTGCCACACCCAGCTTCCTCTCTCTTCCTCCTCTGCCCTCCATAACTTCCGCGAAGCTCCTCCTCTACTCCCACCCGCCTCCATTTTTCCAACCAGCATCGAAACAAACCACGGACCTCCCATACTCCAAACCACCGACTTCCTCTCATTTGTGCGCCGCCACTTTCATCCAAATAACACTTCGCCACCACCAAATATCGTCTCCGGCCACAGTCGCCATCTCCTTCACAACGATACATGCAACTAAAGGCCGCCTCTCTTCTCTTCTCCTCGCCTTCTCTGGCGAGCACGCGCAGCCCTTCCTCTCCATCCTCCCTTTTCCGCCAAACAACCAACTCGCACCCCTATCTCCTCCTTTCAGCCTCTAATACCGGCGAATCACCAAGAAACATCGTCGCGGACCTCCATTAATGCCGCCATCTCTCACCCTCATCGCTTTTCTTCCAAACTCGCCGTAGAGCAACCACCGATCTCCCGCTCTCCCTCACCAACGCAAACACCTCACATCCACCGGTCCCCTCCATTTTCCCTCCACATGAACTCTCGCATTTAACAACTCCTGTTTCCACCGCCTGAAAGTCTTCATGCCATCACCCTCACTCGTATCTCCCGCTTCTCTCTCTTCTCTCTCTCTTCCTTCTTGTCACCCGAGACCAACAACTAGATCCCGCGACTCGAGCAATGACGATAAAATGAGTATAAATCCTTGAATATTGATATGTCTGTAATTCCCTTTATTAATTGCTTATTATTATCATTATTATTATTATCTATTATTATTATTGGTTAATCATCTCTCTTAGACAGCAAACATTTTAGATCTAACATGTTGTGTTTAATTTCCTTTATTCTCTTTTTGACTACCGCTTGCTCATCTATTAAAAAAAATCACCTTAAAATGCCTTTTTAAAGTATTATGAATTTTTGATTCATATGAACTCATTTCTTGTTGAAAATTCTCGTGGATGTAAGTTGTTGTGTGGTTATTTAGCAGTAATTTCATATTTTTATGCGTGAATTTATCATGGAGATAGAATAATATCTTTATTTTATTTATTTATTAGCTGAAAATTTTTGGTAAGTCTTTATTTTTCATTATTATCTTTAACATGTGAAATCTTTTGCCTGGTTGTGTCTTGAAATTGGCTTATATCACATTGATGGAAAGATTTCTTTAAGATCTTTATTTGTGCTATATCCATTCGTTATGATAATTTATGATTTCGTATTTATGTGGGGGCATGTCAGCCTAGTATTTAAACATTTTGATAGCATGAAGGTGTGTTATTGTGAAATTGCTTCTGTTTTTTTTATCAATTAAAATGATTATTTTCTTTCATATTCTTTCCTTAATTTGAGTAGTTATTTATGTTAAAATAATATTGGTTAATACTCATACACCTGCTTAAGGAAAACTGGTGTGATTGATTATTTATTTATTTATTATTATTATTATTATTATTATTTTCTTTCTTTTCCTTAGCCGATTAGGTACTCCATTTATGTTAATTTATTATTGATTCTATTAAAAAATGTTGCTAATTTTCCTTTTCTATAGCACCGATTTAATGCATAATTAATCATGGTAAGTCCTGATTATTTTATACTTTATGTTTAAGCTATGATAATTAAGGAAAATAATTTTTACGATTGATTTCTTCTTTAATTAGCTCTTTGATTGGTTTTTATTAGAAAATTTTCCTTTTCCCTCATGATAAGATTGACTGTATATAAATGGGTTTCTCTCTTTCTTTCTAATTCATTAGAGGTTCTGTGCATTCCGCACTTACCGATTTTCTTTAATAATATAACCCGGCTTATCTTTTGTTCATCATGATAGTATTGTCAAAGTCTTGTGAATTATTTTTTTCTTAATATTGCCCTGCTCTTCGCTATATTTCTAATTCCCTCAACCCGCCTCAACACAAGCACTGCTCGGAATCCATGAGGTTCTTGTGATCTTGATGTGTTGAGGTTTGGGTAATGAGCTTCTCAACCGGTTAGTCACTTTAACTATGCAAAATTTGTTTATCATTTGAACTATGCATAAACTATGTTTAAACATGTAATCTCGGTTTGGCTTATCATCTATTAGATGTTAGGAAAATATCAATATTTGAATTTATTCATGTTGCAACACAACTATTTGTTTGCACACTACTCTTTCGTATACCCGCATACATACGTCGTATCATTTTATTTCGACCCATCAAGAGTCGTGGGGGATAGAGAGAAGACCATAAATTAGTTCAATATTATTTTCCTTTCACATGTATTTATTTATTTACTTATTTTTCAGCTTTAATAATTGTAATAACGTTATAATAATAGTAAAATAGGATCTATGGGGGCGGGATCATGATTCTCCTTCTTTACTTCTTTTATTGTTAATATCACTTAGAAATCATGCCTATAAGAATAATATATATTAGAAATCATGCTTATCGGAACCTAAGAAAATTAACTCGTAATATATTGGATTTAAATATTAGAAGTCCTGTTTGTAGGAATAACAAAGGCAATTATTTTGATAGAATAAATAATACCTATAGAAATTACTATGTGAATATATGGTAAATATTTAGACATCATGCCTATAGGATCAGATGACTTTAATATCAACATTTTATTTTATGGGATGATTCACAAATTTTGTAATTATTCGATTTTGTTATTACTGAATATAGTTTTCTTAAAAATGTTAGAAGATGTTTAATAGTTAATTTAATAAGGGTCTGTTCAATTTCAAATATTTTCACTTGTTAACGTTAACGCTAGGTCGTTATTACCTTTGTGTTCAAATAAAAAAAGAATATTTTTCATGGATTCTAATTTGTTTGTAATCGGCTAGGGCACCTTTATTTGTTTGTTTGTTATGTGGATTTTAATAAATTGTTTTGTTTCAATATTTATTTTTTTACTTACTTTATTTGCCACAATTTTTTGTATTTATTGATAAGCTACTTTTAGATTTTAGTTTGCCCAAATTTTTTTCTACTTGCTTGTCTAAACTTAATTATTTATTTAATTATTTATTCTTTTATCAATTTAGTTTAAGTACATAATTTAAAATCAGCTTATTTTGGCTCACTTAGCTAATTCCCCCTATTAATGAATCCGGCCGGAAACCACATTTGTGACCTCGAAAGGAAGTCAACACCTTCCTTTCGGGAGGTAATTTTAAGCCCTTGCCCGACTCGTGACTTAGGTAATAAAATTTATTTAGAACGGTGCCCTAACGCACCTTAATCCGCAGGCGATACTCTTCAATTTAATAATCCTTAAGAGTTGTCACGTGCTGAGTCCCGTCCGCGAGGAAATGGGCGTACATCATTTTGTGAATGCGAATTTCAGGAACTTGCTAGCTAAGTATGGGGTGTGCCACCGTGTAGCAACAATGTATCATCCCAAAAACTAGTGGGCAAGTGGAGGTGTCAAATGTAGAGATAAAGCAAACATTCTATAGAAGACAAGAATGCACAACGAATTGATTGGGCAAGCAAACTTGACGTATGCTGTGCTTACAGAACCGCATACAAGACACCCATTGGGACTTCTCCGTGCGATTGGTCTATGGAAAGGCATGTCATCTACTCCGTGGAGCCGAACATCGAGCTTCTTGGGGCCGGGAGAAAGCCGAACATGGATCCGGAGCTGGGGCAGGAAGAAGAGGTTGATGCAACTCCGCAAACTAGATGAGTTTCGATGGCACGCCTATGAAAGTGCCAAATGCTACAAGGAGAAAACCAAAAGGTGGCACGACAGACATAAGGTACCTGGGATCTTTGAGCCATGCAAAGTGCTGTTGTTTAATTCAAGGCTGAAGCTTTTTCCATAAAAGTTGTGTGTCCAAGTGGTCAGGGCCGTTTAGTGGTGAGAATGACTCCCACACGGGGCAGTGGAATTGTGGTAAGAAGATAGAAGTGCTACATTTTTGGTGAACGGAAAATATAAGCATTATTGGGGTGAGGACGCGTCTGGAGAGAAGACGCCTATCACTCTAGAAGATGATTATGGAGACATATCGGAGCCGCGCCGGTAAATCCAGGCGCTGCACGGGAGGCAACCCGTGAATGTGTTGTAATAGAAGAGTAGGATTATTTGAAAAAAATAAAGAGAAAAACAAAGAAAAAGAAAAATAAAAATAGCTAGAGTAAACTTATGATTTCTAATGAATTTCTTGTCATTGAATGATTTTCAGGTGGAACGGAGGGCAAAATACAAAAAGCGCAAATGAAAAAATCATGTAAGAAATAAAATTTGTGACATTCCAAAGGAGCTTCCATAAGATGGCTTCGTGTCACGAGGAGGGCATCCGCGTTACCCTCTCGCACACGTTGAGGTGTATTCCATATTTTTTAAAATTTAGAACACCTATGTGATGGCTCCAGTCACGGAGGAGGGCCTCTGCGTTACTCTCCGTGACACGTTGAGGTGTATTTCACGCGGATCACCGGTAAACCCGCTAAAAACCCCTTTAACCCAAATCCCTTCATTTTTCCCCTATTCTTTCACCTCCGTGACCCACACCCTAAAATCCCTTGTCCCCCAACGTGACACGGACCTAGTGATCAAATTCCTTCAAGTTTTCTACGATTTCATCAAAGTAAAGGTATGTTCTTTAATTTTTTTCTTATTATTGCTCAAATTTTCGATTCTTGAACATGTTTTGTGATGAAACCTTGCCCTAAGTAAGAAATAAGCTTGAAATCTTGAGTTATGATTAAATGATGTTTATAGGATCGTTGTTAGTAGATTAACTCAATGATTGCATGATTGTTGAAATTTTACTTATATTGATAACTAGGCTGAGGATTGAATAGAAGAAGACAAAAACTGCATTAAAATGTGGATAATTTCCAAGGTGCATGTTGTTTGAAGTGAAATATATTGTACTTGATGTTGAATATGCTATGATAGACAAGGGATTTTGGGAGAATGCAAATGGAGAATTAACATAGTTGTTGTGCTAAAATTGCAACATGCTCATGATATAATTGAATCGATGGAGGAAATTTTATAATTCATTGTATGAAGTCTGAGTAGTACAAAGTAATTGTTCCATTGATATGTGTGAATACACTGGAGATGTTGAGAATTAAGAATTACAAAAACAGAATATCTTGTCGAATTTGGTGTTGACTCGGCGCTAAAGACTAAGTGTGGGGTGATCAAATTAAGCCCAACTTTAGTCGAAGCTGGCCAGTGGCTTGAATAACATTGGAATCCGTATGTTTGAATGTACAGAACAATGTCGTGAAGACAGGACCAAGGGAAAGTGCGCATCCACATCGGGCGCCAGTAGAAGAGAGTAAGATTAGGATGCCAGTCAAAGACAGCTAGCCGCTCCTCCAGGGCAACACCGACAATATGGAACCAGATGGGTGACTGATGAGGGAAGAAATGGTATGGTAAACACAAGGAAACCAAGTATTTCTAGAGCAGATAGCACGGGAACCACCGGCACAAGAATTCTCAAGGATTCTACACAGATTGACACCGCGGCTAAACTTCATTTTTGAAGAATCCCAGAGAGTGCAATCTCCATCTTATCCGGGAATTCTATGCCAACCGGAACCCGACTCTTGGCGTGTACACACCGTTAAAATCAGAGGGCAGGTAGTCACCTTTGAACCCACCATTTGAATGCAACTCGGGGGCGCGGGACACAGACAGCCATGTCCTCCGTCACCAACGTCACCCACATTATGCGATATCAAACGCACTTTTATGTGGAGCCCGATCTACAGCCAGGTGGGGTAGGCACAAGGAAAGGGGCTACCATCAGAAATTGGCCTATTCCCACATGAACAGAGGCCTGTGATTTGGTTGAAAATTGCTTGTTCGCTTGATCCCGGTGCACATGACACATGTCACCCGGGATAGAGTTTGTCTTGTGTATGCGCTGATGAAGGGGCTAGAAATAAATGTTGGGGTGGTAACTCGCTATGAAGAGAGCCCGACTGCATCAGGGCATGACACGGGTTTGGTGGTCTTCTTAGGCCACGGTATTGGAGGAGGAGGCCCTAGATTACATCCTCGTATTGACAAAAGTGTGCCTTGGATGTTACCAAAACCAAGGCAACTGACACTACTTACGGGCCTGTATCACACTAGTCAAGTGACATGCTTGAGATGATCAATACATGGCCCATGTATGGGATGCGTATGTTGTACCAAGCAAGACGGTGGAAGGCCCACAATGGAGGACATGCTTGTAGATTGAGTTGGATTATCCATTCAACGACAATGCCTGAGCTTTATTCTTGAGTGGGGCCCGCATTTGTGGAGTACATGTGGATTGGTGACATCCCTACTGATGAGGAGATACGCCGAGAGGACTCAAATGTTGAGTCTGACGAGGGCGGCGGGGAGATCGATCTTGGAGACGAAGCGCTTGAACCCGGATGAGGAAATTGAATACTTTAATTGATCAGGAGTTTCACCACCCAACCTTTGTTGATATTTTGTGAATTATGTGAACACCGACGTTGTTCCGATTAAGTGTAGGGTGGGAATAGTTAGGTGCTAGCTGTTTTGTTTATGTTTGTTGTACTTATGCTAATTGTGATCCGTGACTCTCGTGGTTTCGTGTTCTCGTAATTGATGTTGGTGTTATAATGAATCTTTAGCTGCTGTTGTGTGATGTGTAAATATTTTTCAATTATATTTTTATCTTTAAAACTTATTAATTTTCAATCAAAATTTTTTATGTTGGGTTTCTGGGCCTTTGTTTTCGTGTCTGAGAATAGTTCCATTGAACCGACGTCATAGATAGTGGATCATGCCTCATGATGGATGGATGACGACTGCCCTTAAGGGAAATGTAGTCGATAGGAGTAGTTTTTTTCTTTTTCTTCTTTGCATTTAGTTTGTTTCCAAATGTGTCGCTAATTAATAGTTCGGAATTCTTGTTACGTGTTACACATGATTGTATGATGCAAGTGTGATTCCCGCATGAAAGCATGCAAATGTGTGTTAAACATTTGAAAGCCTAGGCCATAGAATTCGATTCGGTGTGATCGAGGCTTACTAGTGAATTCTTGTAATCAACGTTGAAGAGTCTGTGAATATGTTCCTAAGTTGGAGCATGCAAAGTGGAGGTGAGGTGAGGTTTCGATTATTCGATGCTACTTGGAAGGTCTAGAACTTATTCGGTGTATACTAAACGAAATGAAGGATGTGGATTGTAGGAAAGGATGTAGGCATTTCTTTGAATAAACTGAAAGAAGCCCCTTATCATACCTACCTTGAATTTTACATCCTAGTCAACCCCATTGAGCCTTTAGCCTATTCTTTTAGAGGTACAAACCGAGCTAACCTTTTTTTTTCATTAGCCGTGGAATTTGATCCAAAACTTCAAGCGCTTAAGAAAATAATTTTCCCCAAAGTAAGGAGTGAGAAGGAAACGGAAGGAAAGTGGAAGTTAGAAAGAAAAGAAAAGGTCAAAGGTGCACGTGTTGAAATTGAATAATTAATAGTAGAGAGTAAGAAAATCAATGAATGAGAAAAAAATAAAGAAGCCTAAATACTCTTTGCTAGTAAGTCGAGTGTGCTTAAAGAAATTGGAACAAAAACAAAGAAGAAAATTCAAGAAAGAGAGGATGGAGGAAGAAGCAATGTCCGTAATGAAGGTGGGATGTATTGAAAGCGCTTAAGGAAACTAGTTGCTATTATTGGTTAGCCCAACATTTGGCATTCAGTTCCTTAGCTACATTACAATCCATTAAGTCCTAAGTGATCTTACGTCACGCATCCTTATATTAGTGGAGTAAAACACTAGAGGCAAGCTTATGGTTCACGATATGATGCATGTGAATTCTTTGGGAGAGCGAGCGGTAAATTCGTATTCATATATACCCCTACATGTAGTGCTTTGGAAATCCTATGAGTAAATGGAGTAATTTTTGTGTTGCGAGGGCACATGCTTGATGAGAGCTTGAAATTCGTGTCGGATGTCTTGATCAGTTGATTTTGCACGAGTTTTCCAAGATCGAGAATTCCATTCCTTGAGGTTAGGAGGTCTTAATGTGGTGTTCTTTCATGTTATTGATGAAATCGCATGTTTTTGATGATTTGCTATCTTAAATAATCAGATAGCCAGCTTGAATGGTCGAGCCAATTAGCTATGAGTAGGTTTCAATTGTATGATGTAGAGTATTGTCTGAGGACGAACAAGGTTTTAAGTGTGGGTAAGTGATCTTGGGCAGAATTTCATGCCCAAGTGATACCTCAAATACTCTACTTCTATTTGTTTATCTATTGTTATGTGTACATTCTCATGTGATTCTTAGGTAAATATGAATTTATACTAACCAACATGATTAGTGTTGTTTTGAAGGTAGAAGGAATTTTTGGAAGCTAATCTGGCAGCAGGAAGTGCGGGAATGGACTCGAAGCAAGAAGTGGAAGTTGACATGAAGTTGGCAAAATAGGGGCTCCGCGATGGCCCGTGTCACGCCACTATCGCGGAGGCATTCTGCCCGGGAGGAATAAATTGTGTCAAATTCCAGTGAAGGTGCGCGATAGCACCGTGGTAAGGCTTCGCGATACATGTCGTGCCACGCTGAGGTGCATTTACCTGGGGAGCCGAGTTCAGTGGGGCTCCGCTGGCGGCACCGTGGCACGGAGAGGAAGTGCTCCGCGATACATTCTGTGCCACGTTGCTTGTTATTCTTGAGAAAATTTTATAGTATAAATAGCAAGCTTAGATTTTATTTTAAACATTCTGACTTTTTTGGAGAAAGAACGTGTTAGCAGTGTACGAGAGGACGAAATTTAGGGTTAATTCTCTTCCCTTTTCTTTTTAATTTCAATTGCTTGTATGTATTCTACTTGTTTGAAGATGTTTAATACACAAATGTGTGGCTAATTCACCTCTTTGCTGAGGTTAAGGATAATTGTAGAGGAATGTAGTGATTGATCATTTCAGTTTTCATCTTTTCTATAATGGTTGTTCTATCAATTCTTGTTTTCATTGCATTAATGTTTGACAAATGTTAATGTATCTTAGAATTCCACTTTGATTCTGAAAAGGAAAGTAATTGGAAAGTTGTGAATTCGTAGGATATGATCTTTTTCTAGTTGAGAAAATTGAGAAAAGATTTACGTTCGAATAGAAATATATCCTAAGGTCGATAGTCATTTATGAAATCGGTTATGTATGTCTAGAGTATGAGGTTTCATATCACAGAAATGTAGAATAAGGTCTCATGATTCTTTAATTGGATAGGAGTCGAAAGATTCAATCCATAGGCGATTAATTCCTCACTAGCAATCAAGAGAAGATTAGCCGATTTGAATTAAGAAATTACATCTACATGCTTGCCTTAACCTCAGCTTGTTCATTGCTATTGTTCAAACTTCAAATTATAATCTTTACTTAGGTTCTTATTACTTATTAATCTTGACTCGTAAAACATTATTTGTTTGGTTGTCTACATTCATAGAGATATCGTTCGCTAACACTTAGGTTAATTACTACCGTAGTTCAGTCCCTGTGGGATCGATACTTGGCTTGAAATAAAGCCACTTTACTACTTGTACGACCACGTGCACTTGCATGTAGTTTGGCTCGAACAATACCATCATGGTAGAGCCTTACATGATGCTCCAACTATCTCACTCAAGGGGGCAGAGTCATCCCAGGCTTGCCAGGCAGGGGATGTGCAGTATGTGATATCACGAAAGAGGGGATCCATTAACATTGTAGTGTATCAATATGAACCTACAATGACATGTAGTTTTGAGACATCGGCGTAGTCCTTTGAATGCCGGGCTACTCGGTGCTAGACACTGCTCCCAAAAACATGCACATTAGGCTCGTATGTAAATCATAAACATTATTCATGAGATTCATGGCCAAATAAACATTAGCATTGTTGATCCCCATTTACATACATCTTTAGCCATGACTCAAGGGCCCATGAATCGACCAACGTCATAATTCAATCAATCATGAAATCCATATCATAAATCATAAATCATACTTGAACATGTGGGCATCGCCCAATACTTCAACATGCTTTGAAATGCTCAATTTACTTGAAAACATGATTATAAACATGGGTAACTTGAAAACATGTTTTTCATCATTAATATCTCATCATACATGATCATTCATCATAAATCTCAACTTTCATGAACATCACATAAATGGGAATTTGAATTTATAAAGCTTGAAATATGATTTTATGGAAAACAACGTAAAACTTTCCCATGATTCATAATTCAATAATAAAAACTCATTTTGATCATACCCATGTAGAGAATTAGGAATTTCATGCATTGGGTTAAAACTTCATAGAATCAACATAGGAATTTCCATGATTTAGAGAGAGATTGGGCATGGGTGTGAACGGATTCATCCATTCATAACCCTACATACCTGGGGAAGATTTGATTTTACCACTCTTTGGTTGCCCAAAGAAAGATTGAAGGAAAGCTTGAAGAAATCTAACTTGATCACCTCCTAAACCCCTTCGATATGCATGTATGGATGTGAATGAGCCAAGGATAGATTTTCCCCTCATAAAACACTGCATTTTGAGCTATAAATGACGTAGTTTAGGAACCTAGGACTTAGGAATGACGAAAATACCCTTAATGAATTTCCTAAAAATTCTGTACTATCAGTGACCACGGGCGATCCTACGGGTCATACCAGGATACCACGACTCTTGGTATTCGTCCGTTACATCCACTGCCAAATATTAACTTCTTAGATTCTAACACCACGACTCGACATGACGATTCATTACATCAGACGAAGGTCCATAGGATTCTCCTGTTACTTCCCCCTAACGACCTGCACCTGGGCCTTCCCACGAGCCACACCACGACTCGTGCCTCCTTTCAATGAGTCGTGGTTTCCATATGTCACCTCGACTGGATATTTTCCTCTTCCTTCCAATGGTTACTTACCACAATCCGTTGTTACTCACGATGAGTCGTCCTATGACCCGTTACTTCCTCCTAGACTAAGGACCAGTCTCACCACGACCACAACTAATGAATTGTGACATCAAACCACGGGTCGTTCCTTGACCCATTACTCCCAACTTCGACCCTATTGTACCTCACCACCAACACCTCCTACGGATCATTGGTGGAGCCAACGATCCGTTACATGATCCGTTCTGTGATAGTTTTCCAGATTTCTGCCAATTTCCATTTTTAAATTCTCGGGTCTAGTCTTTGGCACTTCCAGGGTACTACAATATCTCCCCCTTGGGAATATTCATCCTTGAATATGGGAGAGCATATAGAAAATAGAGAATGCAATCATCATACTCAAATACTGATCATTTATGCTGAAAACTGATGGAATGACTACCTTCAAACTGAACGACATGGTTGAACTGAATTCACGAACCAATACTTACATACTTGACATAAAAGAAACTTGGGCACATGAACCTAACATGAAAACTAAATAGAGTACTGGGGAAAAACTGATACCTCAAGTTGGAACTGAGCTGGAAGAGAATAAATGTGGGTATCTAGCCATCATGTCTACTTCGGCTTTCCACGTAGCTCCCTCAACATGCTGGTTCCTCCATAAAACTTTAACTGAAGCTACTTCGTGTTTCTCAGCCTTCGAACCTGACGGTCCAGTATTTCCACTGGAACCTCCTCATAACTAAGGCTGTCTTTCACACCAACACTGTCCACCGGAATAACTAGAGCTGGATCACCCAAACACTTCTTTAAGAGCGATACATGGAAAACAGGATGCACAAAAGCTAATTCTGAGGGCAACTCCAATTCATATGTCACATTGCCAACCCATTTCACAATTCGATAGGGGCCAACATAACAAGGGCTGAGTTTTCCTTTCTTTCCAAACAGCATCACTCCCTTTATGGGAGACACCTTCAGAAACACTCAATCATCCACTTCGAACTCCAGTTCTCTCCTTCTCACATCGACAAAGAACTTTGGCAACTTTGAGCTGTTTTCAACCTATCCCGTATGAGCTGAACTTTATCCAAGGCCTGATGGACTGAATCTGGTCCTATCATCACAGCTTTACCAACTTTGAACCAATTAGTAGGCGATCTACATCTCCGCCCATAGAGAGCCTCAAAAGAAGCCATCAGAATACTGGAATGGTAGTTGTTATTGTATGCAAACTCGATAAGAGGAAAATGATCATTCTAACTACCTTTGAAGTCAATCATGCATGCTCTCAACATATCCTCGAGAGTCTGAATTATCCCTTCCGCTTGACCATCTATTTGTGGGTGAAATGTTGTGTTGAGCTTAATCTGAGTACCAAGTCCTTTTTGAAATGACCTCCAAAACTGAGAGATAAATTGGGTACCTTTGTCTGATATGATGGACAAGGGAACACCATGACATAGAACTATCTCTTGAATGTATAGTTTTGCATAATCCTCCGCGGAATCAGTGGTTTTGACCGGTAGAAAATGAGCGGCCTTGGTCAACCTATCCACAACCACCCAAATGGAGTCATATTGTCGATGACTGCGAGGCAAACCTGTTATGAAGTCCATATTGATTTTTTTCCACTTCCAAGTAGGAATACTGATATCTTAAAGCACCCTTCCTAGTCTCTGATGCTTAACCTTTACTTGATGACAGTTTTGGCACTTAGCTACAAACTCCGCGATGTCCTTCTTCATGCAATTCCACCAATAGACTTCCTGTATGTCACGATACATCTTGGTGGCACCTGGATGTATTGAATACCTGGACCCGTGAGCCTCATAAAATATTCGGATCCTCAAATCATCGACATCCAAAACATATAAGCGACCCTGGTATCGAAGCACACCATCTCCCCTTTTGGAAAAGACCTCTACCTTTTGATTTTGAACGGCTCCCTTTAACTTTACCAAAATAGGGTCCTCATCTTGTCTAGATTTTACATCAGTCACAAAGGACGATTCTAATCCGTTTTGAACAGTAACCCCACCAATGGTCAAGTCAACCAACCGAACTTCCAATCTTGCAAGTCGATGCACATCCCTCACCAGCTCCTTTCTTCCCGCATCCACATTGGACATTCTCTCCATAGAGAGTACTAAGTGTGTCTGCTACTATGTTGGCCTTGCCCCGATGGTAAAGCACACTCATATCATAGTACTTAAGTAGTTCTAACCACCTCCTTTGCCGAAGATTGAGATCCTTCTAGGTAAACACATATTGTAGACTCTTATGATCTATAAACACATCCATGTGGACCCCATACAAATAATGTCTCCATATCTTCAAGAAGAATACCACTACGGCCAATTCAAGATCATAGGTCGGGTAAATCTTCTCATGAACTTTCAGCTGTAGAGACATATGCTATAGCATTTCCGTACTACATCAATACACACCCAATTCTGATCCTTAAAGCATCACAATACACGACGAACCCATTGGTACCCTCGGGTAGAGTTAACACCGGTGCTGACATAAGTCGAGTCTTCAACTCCTGAAAGCTCCTCTCACAAGCCTCTAGGCATTGGAATTTCACTTTATTTTGGGTCAATTTGGTCAATGGTGATACAATAGATGAGAAGCCCTCAACAAATCTCCGATAGTAGCCAACTATGCCTAAAAAGCTCCAGATATCTGAAGGATTCACTGGTCTAGGCCAATTCTTCACCGCTTCTACGTTTTGAGAGTCCACCCTTATGCCCTCACTCGACACCACATGGCCCAAAAATGACACTGAATTCAAAAAAACTAACACTTGCTAAATTTAGCATTAGCTGGCGATCCTTGAGAGTCTTAGCGCCACCCTCAAATTACAGGCATGCTCCTCCTCGCTCCGAGAGTATAATCATGATGTAATCAATAAACACAATCACGAACATATCTAGGTATGGCTTGAACACCCTGTTCATAAGGTCCATAAAAGTTGCAGGAGTATTTGTTAGTCCAAAATACATAACTACAAACTCATAATGGCCATACCACATCCTAAATGTTGTCTTCAGGGTGTCTCTCTCCCGAACTCTGAGTTGATGGCACCCGTATATGAGATCTATCTTAGGAAAGAACTTGGCACCATGAAGCTGATCAAACAAATCATCGATTCGGGTAAGAGGATACCTATTTTTGATGGTGACCTTGTTCAATCGCCAATAGTCAATGCAAATATGAAGAGAACCATCTTTATTTCAAGCAAAGAGAACTGCTGCAACCCATGGGGACTTGCTAGGTCTGATGAAATCCTTGTCTAGTAGGTCTTTCAACTGATCTTTCAATTCCTCCAACTCGGTTGGGGGCATTCTGTAAGGAGGAATAGATATAGGCTGCATGTTGGGTAGGAGGTCAATACCAAAATCGATTTCCCTCTCTGGAGGAATTCTCAATAGATCATCTGTGAAAACTTCTGGATACTCACATAATACTGGGACTGACTGGATAGTCGAGGTCTAGGAATCAACATCCTTAACTCTAACTAGATGATATACACAACCCTTAGAAAATCATATTTTGGCCTTAAGATAGGAAATAAAATGACCTATAGGCACGGCTGAACTACCCCTCCACTCTAAAACTGACTCACCCGAAAAGCAAAACTCCACCGCACGGGTCCTACAATTAACAGAAGAATAACATGCATACAACCAATCCATGCCGAGAATAATATCAAAGTCAGTCATGGCTAACTCTACTAGGTCTGCAGAGGTGACTTTCTGCAATACTGTGAGCGGGAAACTTCTATACACCCGCCTTGCTACAACTGAATCACCAACGGGAGTAGAGATTGAGAATGGTTCTGACAGAATTTCGGGACTGACCCCAAAGCTACTAGCAATATAAAGTGTCACAAAAGACAAGGTAACCCTTGGATTTAACAAAGCATAAGCATCAAGGTGAAACACTCGTAACATACCAGTAACCATATTCTTTGAAGTCTCCAACTCCTAACGCGAGGCGATGGCATAGAATCTATTTTGGCGTTGCCCGCCACCCCCACTAGTGAATTCCCCCTGTAGAGCTGAGCGTGCTAGAGCTGTTGCAGACCTAGTAGTTTGTGCACGACCTCTATCACCACCCTATCTAGCCAATGGACACTCTTGGCGCATGTGGGTGGATCTACTGCATCCATAATAGATATCTGAGCCAAGTAAGCACTCCCCGGTATGACTCTTGCCACACTTCCCGCAGGCTGGAAATGGGCGCTTTGCCTGCATATCTCTCTGGTCCCTCGAACCTGAGGCCCTACTCCTATGATCACCCTTGGTTATGGACGGAACACTGGTGGATGATGGTTCTAGGGCTAGTGACCTTTGCTGAATCTAAGGGCGGTGACCACCTCCATATCTTTACTGAGTGAACCCATAGCTGTCTGTCCGGGCCCTTTTTGCCTCTCTCTCCCTTATATGCTCAACCTCCATCTGCTGGGCATACAATACTATCTGAGGGAAATCCATATCTTGGTGGAGCATAACGGTCTAGCAATTTTTGTCCAAATAGTTCACCACCCTATGAACAAACCTGCTCACTATCGCCCTCTGATTGACCACTAACTCTGGGGCATACTTTGATAAGCAAGTGAACTCAAGGGAATACTCTTATACCATCATCTTCCCCTGCTTAAGATTCACGAACTCAGCTGCCTTCAACTGCCTCATCTCACGAGGGAAGAACCGATCTAGGAAAGCAACATGAAACTCCTCCCAAGTGACAGGGCCTACCATGGAGACCGTACTATCTTTGCACTGTTGAAACCAGATATGTGCGACCCCCTTCAACTGATATGAGGCCAACTCAGCACACTCAACTCCATTAACCCCCATGACCTGAGTAATCTTCACAATCTCTTCAATAAACTCATGTGGATCCTCGTCCACATTGGAACCAAGAAACTCTGGTGGGTTCATCCTTAAGAAGTCTCTGACCCGTGATGCCACCACATTTCTATTTTGCGTGACATCCTCCACTGCCTGCTAGTTGACCTGAGCGGTCAAGGCCTACGCTAGCATCTGAATAGCTTCCCTAAATTCAGCATGGGCAACCGGTTCTGGTGCATGGTGCTCCTGGACTGGTGGGGCTTATTGTTGCCCATCTCTATTGCCATCCTCGTGGCCGCTTCCATTCCCATTCCTACTACTGTTAACTCTGCGGGGAGCCATGATTCTACAATCGCAAATAGCACGAGTTAGAAGGATAGGGAGACATTTCATCGCACGCCATAGATCATGAAAGAAGGGAACATTTCCTAAACGTCTCATAGCCTATTCGTCATAAGTGTGCGCGCTGAACACCCATGAAAGAGACTCTACTTAACGCAGCCTTTACACACCCTAGGAAACTTCAACCTATTGCTATGATACCAGGTCTGTCACGACCCGAACGTAGACACAAATCGCAAATCGGGACAAGGGGACCCGAGAGACCCTAAGTCGACCCATGGAATGATCATATATCTAATTCCATCCATTACAGCAGAATACTCAACATAATAACATAACGGAAGCATAATCATGACATAACATAGAAAACGAAAATGCACTTCATACATGACTCCTGAATACTACACATAGTCTGAAAGACTCTAATATATCTGATGGGTTGATGGGACAACACACCTGATCTTGGGCAGAATTATATGCCCAAGTGATACTCAAATGCTTCATTTCGTCTTGTTTATCTATCGTTATTTGTGCATTCTCATGTGATTTGTA
>JACEIK010004737.1:85826-99746 GCA_018107945.1 Datura stramonium
AGAAGCTAAATTGGGTTGAAATGTGAAATATTTTGGGTTGTGCATGTTGGGTGATGTGATTTATGTTGTGATTAATGTTGAATATGCTAAATAAACAAGGAATTTTTGGGAAAATGAAATTGGTGAATTGCATAGGTTTTTGTTGTTGGAATTTTTTTTTGATAAGTGCTATGTGATGCAATGGTATCGATGGTGATATTGTGATTAGTTGTACGAAGTCTGAGTAGTACATAGAATTTATTCCATCGAATTATCTGAATGCACGAGGCATGTTGATTGCAAAAATTTGAAAAGTAGGATTTTCTTGCCGAATTGGTTTAATTATGGCTAAAGACTAAGTGTGGGGTGACTTAACTTAACCCAACCTTAGTCGAAGCTAATTTTGATTTGAATAACATTGGGACTGTCTGTTTTATTTGACAGGAACGATGTCGAGCAGGCAAGACAAAGGAAAGGGCGCATCTACATCGGGCGCCGGGAGAAAGAGGATTAGACTGGGAACAGCAGTCCCNNNCAACGCCGTCAATACGGAACCCGATGGGTGACTGACGAAGGGAAGAAATGGTATGCCAAACATAAGGAGAACAAATACTTCCCTGAGGAGCACATTGCAATGGAGCCACTTGCACAGGAATTTCCCAGAATCGTACACCGGATTGACACTGCCGGGCTAAACTTCATCTTTGAAGAGCCCAAGGAGTGCAATCTCCATCTGATTCGGGAGTTCTACGCAAACTGGAACCCGATACTCCGCAGTCACACCGTTAAGATAAGGGGGTAGGTTGTCACCTTTGAGCCCCATCACCTTAATGCCATCTTGGGGGCGCGGGACACAGACGCTCATGTACTCCGGTAGGGGTGGTGAAGTCTGAGCAGTCACCCCGAGATGACTTTTCTTGCATAAATGTTATTGCATAGGGTAAGGATAGGCTTCACGAGCCATCCTACGACTCATGGTACCCTAGCATGACTCATAGGATGATTCGTTGGGATTGTCCCAGAAACACTAAGTATGAAGTTATGGTATGGGACTTGGTATGAAATGTTGTGTCATACCACAAGTCATACCAAATGGTCGTACAACAGAACCAGAAAGGGTCGCAGTCAGAATCAAAAGCATGACCCATGGTATGACTCATAGGATCACACCACGAATCATAATAATGAGGCATACTAAAACATCAGAAGTCATAAATCCTCATAAGTTAATAATATGACCATCAGTACGAATCCTACCACCTTGGGTACGAGTCGTACTAATGAGTTGTAATGTGAAAAGAGATATTACGAGTCTCAGTACAGATCTTACCACCTTGGTATGCCTCGTACTGAAGAGCCATAGTGAGATACTACGGATACAGTTTCTTGCTTTCATTCTCTGATATCACATGTACTAATTCCTTCTTGACATGTACAATGGCACGCAAAGGACAAACCAACAAGAATGCTCAGGACAAGAAAGCTAGAGATGAGATTGAAACATGGAAATATTTGAGGGATGAAGCTTCTACATCTGAGCAGGAGGTGGACTCTCCTAGTAGTTTGGTGGAGGAGGACGATGTGGACACCGACGAAACTAATGAGCGATGAAAAACTAGAGCACAAGCAATGACTCAGGTGATAACCACCTCAGCCACTATGATAGAAGCTCCCTATTCTCAGGAGGGAGATGATACACAATCCCAAGAGTCCAGTAGTGGCTCGAATACAGAGGAAGGATCAGTTGAGACCCAATCTGGAGAGGGTCCTTGCGAGGTCAAATCTGAGGAGAAAGATAATGAGCAAACCCCACCCGCAAAGAGTGGCACCATAAGGTGGGGTGTTCAGGTGCTTGATAGATCTACGAGAAGGCCTCACCCTTACATGGAAGTTGAAACCCAAGAGGAGCATTCAAGAGGAGCCTTGGATCTTGACCGAGGCATTGAATGAGGTGGAGGAGATGAAGCAGTTGTTTGAGCTATATGATTTCAACTGGATGGCAAGAACCCCTGACAACTTCAGTACTGACATGGTTAGGGAGTTCTATGCTAACTACTTGGATCCCATGGAGCATTGGACCTTGGCTAGAGAGAAGGTCAAGGAACAACCCAGACTAGAAAGTGTCATAGGTCGGGGGCGGACCGTGGATATATTGGAGCGGACCATTACTCGCATGCTATACGGGCCAGACTATCAGGCTCCAGCCTCCACTGTGACATTTGACCATCGCATAAAGGCCCTAAAAAGGGTCAAATAGTTGAGTGTTGATGAGAGGCAACATCATATGAAGTGGTTGTCTAGTGTGATTGTTGAGGAGAAGGAGGATGCAAATTGGGTGACTAGTGGACAGCAGGTCATGAAAGCCTCACTCAATTTCATTACAAAGTCCTGCTGGATACTAGTCAGCAATAGGTTGGAACCTACGACTAATGATTACAATTTGAGCACTGATAGAGTAGGATTGGTGGTAAGCATCATGTTTGGGCAAACTATTGACATCCCTCATATCATAGTTGAGGAGATTCGGGACCGATCTTTAGCACTGAGCACTACTATTTCATTCTCTAGACTTATATACAGGCTTTATAGGGAATCTATTATCTAGGTCATAGAAGAGATTGATGCTAGAGTTGGAGGTACACGAACTGCAAATATAAACTCGTTGGGTCAAGTTAGAGTACCATCAATAGTCCTGATACCACAGACAACAAGGTTGAGCATGTGGACGCCCCTACTTCAGTTGAGCAGAGTGAGATGCTGGGAATTGAGGCCGGACACATAAAAACTAATCCCAGCACATCATCTACTCCTCAACTAGCTACTCTAGGCTAGGCTCTGGCTGGTTATGTCCAAGTATAGCAGGATATCCTACAAAAGATGGCTAAGAGGCTGACCTTGAAAAAAAAGGTTACTATCATGATGGAGTAGGTCAAGCCATGGGTGAGGGTGGAGATTGACAAGGCAGCCAGAGCTTTGCACACCAGGCTCCAAAATTTTGAGCTTCGGCTTAAAGAGCGCTTAATTGAGCTGCTAGATGTGTGTAGATTGAGGGGATGAGTTGGGCTCGATTAGGTGTGAGTTCACCAAGTTGTCATCTCAACAACTGGCTATATTACCGCCTATACCATTTTGCTATTTGAGGATGAACCAGATGAAGAGATTGATTTGGGGAAGTTTTGAACTGAAGAGCCGACCACTGGAGATAAGGGAAAGCGGAGGTCGTCTGAGGTAGTTAATGAGGAGACCTTCAAGAAGAGGAGGAAGAGAGAGAGAGAGAGGAGCATAGGTGGGTGACAATAGCTAGCCAACAAACTTATGACCAGTATATGTCTAAGTTATAGGAGAGAGTTGGAGGAGTAGGGAGCTCAGCTACGGTGCCCAGGGAGCCTGTGAGAGGAAAGGACCCTTTGGGTGAGACACATTCAACCCAGATAGATGTTGAGGTTGTTGAAGCGGCCAAGATTGTTGTGGGGGTTAGGATAACCCCTACCATCATCATCATACCATTGACTGCGTCGGCCAGTGCTGGCGCTATGATTGCTAAGAAGGAGTGTGTGCCATCACACCCGCTGATAGAGGATGATAGGAGCACTTAGAGTGCCACAGGTATGTCCCTTCCCTGGTTTTTATTTCACTTCTTTGGGGACAAAGCATGATTTTTGTGAGGGGGGAGTGTATCTATTTTTGTTTTATTCGTCCAAGGATTTTTATTATCGTGTTTCTTTTCCCTCGGGCGTGCTATCTAGTAGAACAAGCATGTTTAGGATGTTTTTTATGTTTAATTATAAGTAATCTTGAGTACTTAATAGCCAATAAATTGCACATGTATGTGATTTTTTGTAGTTTTTGAAAAATGATCCCTTTTTAAAGTTTTTGTAATTAGCTATGTTTTGTGACTGCAAAGCATGACCAATGTGGATCTTTTTATGAAATTTGATATATTAGCGTGATTAACAGTAGTGTAGCTATTCATGAACCTGATAAGTAGTGTGATCTAACCCCATATTATGTGTGAGCGAGTTTCTTACTTAGTTAGATATTATGTAGGTGATCTAGAAATTATTCGGTTAGTCTTTGCTTAGTTTACAAGACAGTTAGTTAGGAGAGGATCATAGGCTGTTTTTGACTTAGCTCACTTTTAACCCAATTACCTGACCTAATAAAATAAGTATCCCGTGATCCAAATATTTTAGCCTAAAATGACCACTTTCTTTGATTAACATATTCACCTTCCCACTTGTTTATGCCCTGGTCCTTCCTTGGACATTGTGAACCTCAACTCAAGCAAAATGCCTAAGTTGAGGGTGACTATTATAGAGGTGCGTAAGCTGTGTTGGGAAAATAAAGGAGAAGCTAATCAGTGAAAAGTGGGTGTAGTGTGAAAAAAAAAAGAAAAAGAAGAAAATAGAAAATAAAATTTTGAAAGTCAAATAAAAAAGGAGAAAAAGTGAAAAAGAAACCACATCCATAAATTAAATGATGAATAAAATGGAAAAAGGGAGAAAAGAAGAGAAAAGGGTAGAAGTGAAGAAAAAAGTTGTGTAGAGCCAAGGTAAGTCACTAATTGTCTATATTTACCACACCCATCCCCGAGCCTACATTACTAGCAAATGAAAGTCCGATAGTGATCCTAACCTATCTATCTGAAGAACCTGAGTATAGAAAATAAGGGAAAGCTTATGGTATCACCTGTGCAGTGTTTGAACTTCTTTGTGAGAGTGAGAGCTTTTCTTGATAGTCTCGATTTTTTATATGCATATCATTTTAAGTGTTTGGGACTTCATTTTTTGTGAGGGTACATGGGTTGTATTACATACTGCCAGTTTTCTATGTAAATAGCATTAGTGATTGCTTAATTATTTATTAATAATCATCATTTCTAGATCCCTTTGTGTCATGAGTTGTAGTTACATGTGTACACAACAATCCTGTTTTGAGTGTTTGAAAGAAAAGGGGGTCAATACTTGATAATGTTCATGTGTGCTAATTTTGATATTGTTGGCTATGAGTCTTCTGTTTTACTTGCTAGTTAAGCGTCATATGTGTGGTAGTGTTTTTGTTTGCCTGAGGATATGAAAAAGTTCAGAGTTAAGAGTGTTGACGTGTCGCAGTTTTACGACACTTTCGATGCTTAGAACATAGGGAAAATGCTTGGTCTTAGGTGTATTTATACGAATATAAGGTTTTTTTACTTCTTTATAGGGAAATCAAGTCCAGGAGTTGGATTTTTGAAAAGGATCACAAAAGTGCAGAAAATGGCTTGCTATATGTCACAGTATAAGCCGTACCATCCTGGTACAAGTTGTACCTGACAACCATAGTAGAACTTCAGAGAATCTGTGTAAATGCTGAGCAAAAGTACGACTGTACAGTATGAGCCGTACCATCTAGATACAAGATGTACTAAGGGTCCATGATAGAGATTCAGAAGATATGCACTTGCAGAGTTCATCGTACGACTGGGTGCCACAAGCCATGACAACAGAGAATGAGTCTTACTAACAGACTCGTGGTGGATTCAGAGGATCACATACTTGGCATACTCAAGGCACAAGTGGATTTCAAAAAGCGTACCAGCATGGTACAAATCATATGAAGGACTCGTAGGAAAATCATTAGAGATGCCAAATTGCTAAAGTTCAGACCACAATAGACTCCTATGACTTGTAAATTTTACCAGTCGTACCAACCTCCAGCACTTGATAAATCCAGAAGTTTCATAATTGTACTACGAGAGCAGACCATGACTTGTTAGCATGCTACGACTCTTAGGTCATCCCAACGGTATAATCCCTGCCAATTTAGAAAAGGATTTCATTAATTGTATAAATACTTTCCTTTTATTTTTCTTTAGGAGAATAGATACATTTTATATTGTAATTGTGTTTGTGGGTTTCCTAACACCACTTGAAGAACAAATACATGAAAACCTTAATCCAGTTCATCATTGTGTTCTTGATTTTCAAAGTTTATTGTGCAATTGATTATTGGGTTTTTGTTCATCAATATTGTAAGTGTTTAGTTATGATATGTTCTTTGAATTCTAATTTATTGCTTACAAACATGAGTAGCTAAACTCTTCACAACTAGGATTGTGGGAACCATGGGGGAAAAACAAACTAGGGTTAACACAGAGTGATTCTAAACCAATATGGATGCCTGTATTATTCTTTTCTTCATGATTAGTGTTTCTTAATGGTGCACAATGTTAGGACTAGCCCGTATTCTCTATTTGGTTGAACCTTGACAAGTAGAGATTAGGAAAAGAGAGGAATAATAAAGCCTTGAAAGTACTTTTCATTGAATAACTTGAGCTACGGTCGCAGAAAAGTTAATTTGGAATTATTGATAAATGTTATTTGAAATCGCACATGAGACCTAACCTGGTGATTGAGTATAGTCATCCAATAGGGGCAAATCAGCCATTTGGATGAATATAGTTTATCAGTTTTACAGTCTAAGTGTTGGAATAGATCACAAGTGTAATAACTTGACCTAGTTAAGAAGTCATGGGGACCACTTCTCTAGTTAATTGCATAACTTTGATAACAACACCATTCCACAATATTGTCAGTTGATTATTTCTCTTAAAACTACCCTTTAGAAAATAATTGAACTAAAAACATAAATACTAGCATTAGTCTATATCTTGACCATATTTTTTGTGGGATCGACCCAACCTTAGTCGGGTTCTTTATTTTTAACGACCAAATTACACTTCTTTAGAGGTGTAATTTGAGCGTTATCAAACACCCTATTCATCAAACCCATAAATGTCGCTAAGGCATTAGTAAGCCCAAATGACATTACCAATAACTCATAGTGGCCATACCTGATCCTGAAAGCATTCTTAGGGATATCAATTTTCTAACTCGTAACTAGTAGTGTTCGGACATAAAGTCCATCTTAAAAAAGCATCTAGCACCTTGTAACTGGAAACAAAAGTCATCAATCCTTGAAAGAGGATACTTGTTCTTAATCGTCACTTTATTCAGCTGTATGTAATTGATACACAACCTTAATGACCCATCTTTCTTCCACATAAAGAGCAGTGGTGTACCCCATGGAGGCAAACTAGGCCGAACGAATCCTTTCTCAAATAGATCTTTCAACTGCTCCTTCAACTCCATTAGCTCTACCAGAGCCATCCTGTAAGGAGGGATCATTATGGGCTGAGTACCTCGAAGCAGATAAATGGAAAAGTCTATCTCCCTTTTGGGAGGAATTCCAAGTAAGTCCTCTAGGAAGACTGCTGAAAACTCATTTATCTCCAGGATTGACTGGAAAGTCACCGGCTCGCTGGTCAAGTATCTGACTCAAACTAAGTGAGAAATGCAGTCTTTGAAAAACATATTTTGGTCCTTAAGGTATGAAATAAACTTATATTTAGGTGTAGAGGCATTACCCTTCTATTCCAGGACTGGCTAGTCTTGAAATTGGAATTCAACAATCTTTGCTCAGCAATCAACATTAGTGTAACACGCTGCTAACCAATCCATTCCCATGATAACATCAAAATCCATCATTCAAAGCTCAACTAGATCAGCTAATATAGATCTATCACATACTCAAATTGTACAACCACGATACACTCTTTCAACTAATATAGATTCACCAATTAGCATAGATACAACAAATGGCTTAGCGAACAATTTAGGAGCTATCTCAAAATGACTCACTATCAGAGGAGTAACATTTGAAAAAGTAGAGCCTAGATTAATCAAAGAATAAATAGCATAGGAGAGTATAATCAAAGTACCTGTGACAACATTAGGTGACAACTTTTGGTCCTGGCGACCACCTAGAGCATGAAAGCGATTCTGCACTATCCCTGAACTAGAGGCTTCCCCCCTCTTGCCCTTACCATGATCTATTGTAGGCTGAGAGTTATACTTGGGAGGATGAACTGTGGGTGATTATGCTACTACTGAACCTGTCAACTGTGCAGTGTCACCTCTGGCCCTCATCGGGCACTATCGCATGAAATGGACAGGTTGTCCGCACTGATAACATACATTTTGACCTAAACAGTGCTGCCCTGTATGTCTTCTGGTACACTGATCACATGGGAAGAGGGGCTACCAGAGGTCTCTCCTAACATCGAGAACCAGATAGAGCTAAATTCTCATGTTTCCAAGGTCCCTGTAACTATGGTGGGGCACTCTCCATAGGTCGATTCGACTACTTGGGAGACTGAACCTCGGAATCTCCTCAAGACTCTCTATAAGACCTCACAGTTCTAGCCCTCTTTCTCTGCTCTTGACCCATACGAATTACACAAATTTGGTGAATCAAATCCTCAGCCCTTTGAGCAAAAGCCTACATATGGGCAATATCCATATCAGGTTGAGTGGACACTCCAAGCATTCCTGAGCTACATAAGTCCCCAAACCTACCAAAAACTTGTGAACTCTGGTCCTCATAGTCGGCACCATATACGGAGCATACCTAGCCAAGAAATTAAACTTGAGGTTAAATCTCGCGCACTCAGGCTGCACTACTACAAGTGTATTTACTGTTGAGCTCGAGCCTATCAAAGCTCCTGCGGAAGATACTGATCCATAAAGGCTCTGAGATTCCTCTCTCTCAGCTGGAGGTCCATCATCTCCCCTAGCTCAGCTCGAACACTCATACCATGAAATAGCTACTCCATTTAGCCTAAAGACTGCCAACTATACACTTTCTACTACCGAGGGACGCATTACCCATAATCTCGGTGATTTGATCAATGAAGTCCTATGGGTCCTCATCTGGATTAGACCCAATGAAAACTAGAGGGATCAAACCTTAAAAGTCACGGGCTCTGGAACTCTCAAATGCATTTCTTGTGCTCCCTCCAATGCCTATACTCGACACTCTATGCCCACAACTATATGGGTTAGTAACTGAATTGTGTCCCCGTCACCCTGTCCCTCTAATGCTGCAGGAGGTGCAATGGGTGCTGGAAGGTCAACCATTTTATCCCCTTTAGGTGATACTGTACCTGAGGGTGCTGGGCATCTCTCTGTTGTAGATCCTACTGGAGCTAGAGGGGCTATCACACGAGGAGCCGGAGACTAACTATGTGCCTCTGATCTATCTCTTTGATCGGTAGGAGGATGGCTAGTACCCTCACCAATTGTTGTGCAAATCAATCTCATAGCCATTTGCCACATTACAGACATACTTTAAAGCATAAGAACGATTTTGACTTCAGATAACACTTACAACTTCACTCTAAGCACGTTCTATTAATGAATAAAGTGCAATAACTCCTAAATACCCTATAGCCTCCTGATTATAAGTATGGTGCACAATATACCATAAGCAAGATACTACTAGACATTACTTTGTGACACCCTGAGACTCGACTATGCTCTGATACCAGTTTGTCATGCCCCAAAACTGGGGTAGGGCGCGACTGGCACTCGATTTTGAAGTGATCGACAAGCTGGCTATATAGCGTCTGTACTATGACCTTTAAGCCAACTAGGCCACCTGTCACAGTCAACTAGTAAAAACCTAAAATTGGGCCATGATGGCGCCTACTACACCCCCTAAGTAGGCAAGACAAATTCCAAAATGAATACTAAAAGTGAAGACCAACATAAAAACAAGGAAGCAAAAAGTGAGATAAAGGGACCACAAAGTATAGATATATACATAACAGATAAAATATATACAACAAGGGCACTGAGAGACAAAGAAAGACAGTGTATACACAAGATACCAACCTCCAGACCTAGTGTCACCGATATATGAGCATCGAAAAGTAGGGGAATAAGACTACAAAAGATACAACGTTCTAGCAGGTACAAGATATGGATAGCAGACACAAGATGGAAAGTAGTAAATCTATGAACGCTAAGAGCTCACCATATTCTGAATCAGCAAAAGAATTCACGAACGAGCAGGGATCAATAAGGGTGACTCATACTGGACATTGTAGCAGAAAAAGATGCAGAAGTGTAGTATGAGTACCAAAACATGGGGTACTTAGTAGGCATCATAGGCCGATTGAGCTCAGAAGATAATATATAATATAAAAGACATAAAAGGGGCTATCTATTGAATACTGACCTGGAAATCACAATAGTTCAACGGTAAAGTAGGAAAATAGAAATAACACATGAATATAAAAATATACAAGTACACAAGAGCAATGTAGTGCAGTATGGGTTGATCCAATGCAATATGTGCCCAATGCAAAAAGTAATGGACCCAACAAATAACCTCGAGCCACCCAAACATTTAACCTCAGACATAGTAACAACATATAGAATACAGTGAACCCAACAGTGACCTCGAGCCGCCCGAACATTTAACCTCGAACATAGTAAGAATGAAACCCCACAAATGGCCTCAGGCTGCCCAGCATCTCACCTCGGACATAGACAACAAAGTAAATTATAACTGGAGTAGGACCTCACCTCGAACATAGGATACATTGCAAATTCACTTCAAAATTCTATAGGGTCCCACATATCTCGGACAGAGCTTTCCTTTCTTCCCAAATCTCATCACCCCTTTCATGGGTGAAATTTTTAGACAAACCCAGTCATCCATTGCAAACTCTAATTCTCTTCTCCTCACATCAGCATAAGATTTCTGACGGCTTTGCGCTGTTTTCAACCTCTCTCTGATAAGTTGTACCTTCTTCATAGCCTCATGAACTGAGTCTGTCCCGATTAGACTAGCTTCACCAACTTCAAACCACCCGATAGGAGATCTACACCTCCTACCATACAATGCCTCGGATGGGGCCATCTGGATACTGGAGAGGTAGCTTTTTTTGTACGCAAACTCGATGCAAGGTAGGTGATCATCCCAACTGCCCTGTGAAATCGATCACACATGTTGTTCGCATATCTTCTAAATTCTTATAGTTAGCTCCGCTTATCCATCTGTCTGCGGGTGAAAAGTTGTGTTGAGCTTGACCTAGGTACCGAGTCCCTTCTGCAAAGACTTCCAAAAATGAGAGGTGAACTGGGTACCTCTAACTGAGATAATAGATAAGTGCACCCATGTAATTTGACCAACTCCTAGATATAAATCCTGGCATAATCCTCAGCTGAGTTTGTAGTTTTAAATGGGAGGAAATGTGCTGACTTAGACATTCGGTCTACTATCACCTAGATTGAGTCATGCTGCCGACAAGTCTGAGGTAGACCTATAATAAAATCCATATATACTTCTTCCCACATCCATATGGGTTTACTGATAGCCTGAATCATACCTCTCGGTCTCTAGTGTTCTACTTTGACCTTCTAGACGGTTGAGCACTTAGCTACAAATTCTGCGATTTCTCTCTTCATGTTGTTCCACTAGTAAATATCCCGTAAATCATGGTACATATTACTAGAACCTGGGTGGATGGAATATCTCAAACTGTGTGCTTCAGCCAGTATCTACTATCTGAAATCACCCACATCTGGTACGCACAACCTACCCTGGTAACGAAGTACACCATCTATCCCTTAGAAGAAAGCTTCCACATCTTTTCTAAGAGCTGCCTCCTTCAGCTTAAGCAGTATGGGATCTTCATCCTGCCCTGACTTAACTTCAACTACCAATGAGGAATTTGATCCACTCTGCACAACTACTCTGCCCTTAACTGTATCAACCAACTATACTCCCAATCGAGCTAACCTGGGGATATCCTTTGGTAGTTCCTTTTATCCTTCTCCAAAATGAGCCACGCTCCCCATAAACATCTTTCTTAGTGTATCAGCCACCACATTGGCTTTGCCAAGGTGATACAACACACTCATGCCATAGTCCCTCAGTAGCTCCAACCACCTTCTCTGACGAAGATTTAGATCTTTCTAACTGAACACATACTGAAGGCTCTTGTGATCGGTGAATACATCCACGTGAGCCCCATATAGGTAATGCCTCCATATTTTCAATGCAAACACTATCGCCGCCAACTCCAGGTCATAAGTCGGATAGTTCTTCTTATGAACCTTGAGCTTTCTGGAGGCGTAAGCTATCACCTTACCCCGCTGCATTAGAACGCAACCAAGACCAACTCTAGAAGCATCACAATACACCACGAACCCATCTGTTCCTTCTGGTAAGGTCAAAATTGGAGCGGTAGTGAGTCGAGTTTTCAACTCCTGGAAACTCTTCTCACACGCATATAACCACTGAAAATTCACCTTTTTCTAAGTCAACTTTGTCAAAAGAGATGCAATAACGGAAAAACCTTCCATAAAACATCGGTAATAACCGTCTAGACCTAAGAAACTTCTTATTTCGGTTGGGGAAATAGGTCTTGGCTAGTCTTTTACCGTCGCTATCTTTTGAGGATCTACCTGAATACCCTCACCTGATACCATGTGGCCAAGGAAAGTCACAAACTTCAACTAGAATTTGTATTTACTGAACTTTGCAGACAACTGGCGGTCTTTGAGAGTCTGAAGCACTATCCTTAGGTGATTAGCATGTTCTTCCTTATTTTTGGAGTATACCAGAATGTCATCGAATTCTTTGAGTAGATGACCAAGCTGTCCACACCCAAAACAACCCTCTCAGCCCTGAAGGCACTCTCCTAGATGGTTCTTGCCGCACTTAGGGAAAGATGGGTAGCTGTAGTGGTTGCTGGCGTTATGACTCTGGAATTGTGAGCCAGATGCTCCACCCCTTCGATCCTTATGGGATCGGAAAGTCGGGGAACTAGCTGAAGTGGGTGTTGGAGCTCTCTGATGCTTCTGCTGTGGGCGGCTACAACCGCCAGATCTTTGGTGGCCATAATCTAACAGGCCAGTCCTTGCCCGCTTGTTCTCCCGCTCCAAGTCTTTTAATTTTTCTGCATCAATTTGCTGGGCATGAACTATGAGGATGGATAGATAGATATCTTTAATAAGCATTGCAGCCCTACAATCATTGAGGACCAAGTTCGATACTCTATTAAATAACTTCAGCATACGAGCCCTTGGCTCGGCTACCATCTCTGGAGCATATTTAGACAACCTTGTAAACTCCAGTGCATACTCTTCCACCGTCCGATTTCCCTATTTCAAATTCATAAATTTAGCCACTTAAGATTCCCTGAGCTCTCGGGGGAAGAATCTGTCTAGGAAGTCTGTAGTGAACTCCCATTGCACCGGTCCTTCTCCCGCTGGTCTCCCCTTCTTCCACTGTTCGTACCAGATCTGGGCTACCCCTTTCAGTTGGTAGGCAGCCACGTCGGCACTCTGCGAGGAGCTAAAACCCATAATTTGGGTGATCTTCCTGAACCATCATCTAATGACGAAGCTGAACCACCGTCTAATGACAAAGCTGACTCTTAACATGCATACATAAATCTAAAATCATACCATGAGGAGCCTTGGCTCAAACCATACCACAAGCTGAAAATAGTTGGAGTCTAGACTCCAAAATCCATGTGGTAAGCAAATACATGAAGTTTAGATAAATCATGAATCATTCTTGATCATATGGGCTTTCCCAATACTTAAGCATGCTTGACATAGACTTGATCTTTCGAAATCATACTTCCTTCATAAACATCTCATCATACTTGAAAACATATTTCATTGATCTCAACTTTCATGAACTTTCATGGATGGGAATCATAATTTAGAAAACTAGAAAACATAGTTTATAATTTAAAATATTGTACAATTTGCCCATTTATCATAATTCAACATTTAAAACATGCTTAGATCATACCAATGATTGAAACTTAAAGAATTAATACTTCGAGTAAAAACCCTATAGATTCATTCATTAGAATTTTCATGATTTGAGAGAGAATTGGGCATGGGTGTGGACTATTTCACCCATTCATAGCCTTACATACTGTAAGAGACCTGATATCACAACTTCCTTGATTGCCCAATGAGAATTGAGGGAGATGATGAGCCCGCAAGTGTACGGGTCGTGCAAGTAATATAGTGGCTCTTTTTAAGAACCGGAATGTCGAACCCACAGGGACAGGACTACGGGGTAAAACCT
>JACEIK010004737.1:109205-126776 GCA_018107945.1 Datura stramonium
ACAATTTACATGAGAATGTACACACATTATTGGACAAACAAAGCAAAAGCTATACATTTGAGTATCGATTTGGCATATAAATATGCCCCTTATCAGGAGAACTTTTGAATAAACTAAGATTGATCACCTCTCAAACCTCTAAGCTTGCATGCATGAATTAGAATAGGCTTAGAATGGATTAATCCTTCTTAAAACACCCTATTCTGAGCTTAAAATGACGTAGTTTAGGCATTAGGACTTAGGAATTACAGAAAAGCCCTTAATAAATTCACAGGGAAAAACACATTGCCAGTTCCAATGAGGGACTAGATGACTCATGGCTTGAACCACGACTCATGGTCTGCTAGTCATTACTTACACTACCAAATCTTATCTTAGGGTCACCACGAGGGACACCACGACTCGTGGTATACCCGATGAATCATGGTGATGACCCATTAGGTACACTACCTGTTCCGTTCATCCTTCAAACCACCTTTGACCACGGTTTACCTAACGAATCATGGGGTTGACCACGACTTGTGGTCACACCCATGGTCATCACCCCAAACCTAACATTTCCAATAACATTAAAACCTCTCCCCATGAGTCACTTAACGATTCGTGGTATTCCTGACGGGTCACTAGATGACTCGTCCTGTGACTTGGTGCAAAAAATTATTTTTCTCCGTTTCAACTCCTGGGTATAATCTTAGGGTTTTCTACGGTATTACAGTATATCCCCCTTAGGAAAATTCATCCTCGAATGTGGGAAAACATACTGAAAAGCGGAGAAATGCAATCATCAAACTCAAATACTGAACATACATTTTTAAAACAGATGGAGTGAGTGACTCCAATTTGAACTAGATGACTTAACTGAATTCCTGAATCACATAGATTCCTTAACATGAAAGAAACTGGGGTACATGAGCAGAACATGAAACTGAATAGAGTACTAAGGAGGAAACTGATAATTCAAGATGAAACTAAGCCAGAAGGGAATGAAAGCAGTTATTTAGCCATCATATCTTCTTCAGCTTCCCACTTAGCTCCCTCAACATGTTGATTCCTCCACAAAACCTTGATTGTAATACCCCGAGAACCCAAGGATCAGACTCGGGAGTGAAAATGGAGAAATTATAAAACTAGTATTGCAGGCATAGAATTAGTCGTTGGATGACTCATGAGGACAGCCCACTAGTCGTTAGGTGACTCATGGGGAGGCCAGGGGAGAGTTGGGAAGTTTGGAGGAAAGGGTTCACCACGGGCATGGCAACGACTCATGGGGTCAGGTCAACCGTGGGGTAAGGGAGAAGGAAAATTGAAGAGGTTAGACTAGTGTACTTGACGGAAGCTAACCAAGACTCGTTGAGTTAGGTAACGAGTCGTGGTGTGAGTTGTGGGATGAATTATTTGTGAAGTGATGTGATTGAGGCAGTGAACTTGACGACTGATGACCACGAGTTGTGACCATACCTAACGAGTCGTTATGAGCCGAGGAGTCCAGGAAGGCAGTGTACTCAACGAGCAACATGATTCGTTCCCCCCAGTGACGATCCGTCAGGTCGTCCGTTAGGACCACCTGACAGTGTTTTCCTGCGAATTAGTAAGGGTATTTTCATAAATTCTAAGTTCCTAAGACCTATAGTACGTCGTTTAAGGCTCATTTTACAAGGTTTTAAGAGGGGAAAACCTGGGTGTCTTCTTCCACACCCATACCCAATTTCTATCGAATTATGAAAATCTCCTAAGATCAAGTTATGGGGTCTTTACCCAATTGCATAATTCTTAAATTTCTATACGTGGGTATGATTAGATTATGTTTCTATTGATGAATTGTGAATCTTGGGCAGATTTTAAATTGTTTTCAATCGAAATTGTGTTTTCTAAATTATGAAATTTAATGCCCATGGATGAGAAGTTCATGAATGAAGAAAATGATGATGATGAGATTTGATGATGAAAAGCATGTTTTTAAAGCTGCCCATGATTATGATATTGTTTTCAAAATGAATTGAGTAGATCCAAACATGATAAAGTTTTGGGCAAAGCCCTTATATCGAGTATAATGATGTGGTATCTCTAAAGTAGGCTTACCACATAGTTTTGGAGTAGATGCTCCCACTTATCTTTAAGCTTGTGGTATGTTTTGAAATAAAGCTCCTAATATGCATGAATTCATAATTGAGATGTATGCTATTATTGAGCTTCGTTTTCATACGATGATGGTTCTATGCATGATTTAGCTTTGTCATATGACAATGTTGGGCTTCGTTTCATACGATGTAGAGTTTATGCATGATTCGAATATTGAGGTTCGTCAATATACGATGTTGAGCTTCCTTATATATGATATAGAGCATTGCGTATTTTGGGAGAAGAGTCTAGCACCGAGCGGGCTAAGGGTTGATCACCCTATTCCCTAGAACTACACGTCAACATAGGTTGATACTATTATGTTATTGGGACCTCCCTTGTGATCGGTTAAAACATCCACGTGAGCCCTGTACATGTAGTGTCTCCATATTTTCAATGCAAACACCATCGCTTCCAACTCAGGTCATGAGTCGGATAATTATTTTCATGAACATTGAGTTGTCTAGAGGCGTAGGCTATCACCTTGCCCCGCTGCATAAAAACTCAATCGAGTCCAACTATGGAAGTGTCGCAATACACTACAAAACCCATCTGATCGTTTCGGAAGGGACAACACTGGAGCGGTAGTAAGTCGAGTTTTTAACTCCTAGAAACTCTTCTGACATGCATCTGACCACTGAAATTTCATCTTTTTCTGAGTCAACCTAGTAAGAGGGGATGCTATATAGGAAAAGCCTTCCACAAAGCATCGGTAATAACTTGATAGACCCAAGAAACTTCTGATTTTTGTTGGGGAGGTAGGTCTGGGCCAGTCTTTCACCACTTCTATCTTTTGAGGATCTTGAATACCCTTACACGAGACAACATGACTTAGAAAAGTCACAGACTTCAACCAAAATTCGCATTTGCTGAACTTGGCGAACAACTTGCAGTCTCTGAGTGTTTAAAGCACTATCCTTAGGTGATTAGCATGCTCGTCCTCATTTCTTGAATATACCAGAATATCATCGATAAATACAATGACGAACATATCCAGATACTACTTAAAACTATATTCATCATGTCCATAAAAGCTACAGGGGAATTTTGAGTCCGAAAGACATAACCATGAACTCGTAGTAACCATACCGAGTCCTGAAAGCTGCTTTTTGTATGTCACACTCTCTAACCCTTAGATGATGATACCCCCACCTGAGATCGATTTTGGAGAAACAACTGGCTCCCTAAAGCTGATCGAACAAGTTGTCAATCCCGGGTAGGGGATACATATTCTTGATAGTGACCTTGTTCATTTGATGGTAATCGACGCACATTCTGAGGGTACCATCTTTCATTCACACGTATAGTACTGGAGAACCCAAGGGAGAGATATTGGGTCTAATAAAACCCTTATGAAGAAGGTCTTTTAGTTGCTCCTTCAAATCCTTAAGCTCGGCTGGAGCTATTATGTAAGGAGGGATGGAGATGGGCTGAGTATCTAGAAGGAGGTCAATATCGAAGTCTATTTCCTGTTCAAGAGGGACTCCGGGAAGATCTTCGGGAAACTCATCAGGGAACTCACTAACAATTGGGACTGACTGGATTATTGGGGTCTCAGAGCTGGAATCTTTGGCCCGAACCAAATGATTAAATGCACCCTTTGGAAATAAGCTTTCTAGCCTTATGGTAGGAAATAAACCAACCCTCAGGCGCTAAACTACTGCCCGTCCATTTTAAAGAGGGCTCATTAGGGAACTGAAACCTGACGACCCTAGTTCTGTAGTCGACTGAGGCATAACTGAAGTGTAACCAATCCATGACAAGAATTTGGTCGAAGTCAACCATGTCTAACTCTACAAGATCAGCTGGATTGATCTTATTGAAGATTGAGACTGGGCAGTTTCTATACACCCGGCTAGCTCTAATTGACTCGCCAACTGGGGTGAAGATTGAGAATGGTTTTGAGAGGAGATTTGGACTATTATCAAATTGGAATGCTATATAGGGAGTCACGAACGAAAGGGTGGCTCCTGGATCTATTAGGGCATGCACGTCTAGATGAAAAAGGCATAACGTACCCGTGACCACGTTAGGTGAGCTCTCCTGATCCTGATAAAAAGACAATGCATAAAAGCGGTTTTGGTGCTGGCCGCCATAATCTAACTGGCCGGTTCTTACCAGTTTGTTCGCCCGCTCCAGATCTTCTAATTTTCCTGCCTCAATCTGCTTGGCATGTACTATGAGTCTAGAGAGATCGATGTCCTTGATAAGCATTATTGTCCTGCACTCCTTAAGGACCAAATTCGAAACTCCATTAATAAACTTCAACATGCGAGCCTTTGGCTCGGCCACCATCTCTGGAGCATATTTAGACAACTTGGTGAACTCCAGTGCATATTCTTCTATTTTTCTGTTGCCCTGTTTTAGATTCATGAACTTTGCCACTTATACCTCCCTGAGCTCCCAAATGAATCTGTCTAGGAAGGCTGTAGTGAACTCCTCCCATACCATCGGTCCTACTCCAGCTGGCCTCCCCTCCTTTTATTTCTCATACCAGATCTGGGCTACCCCTTTCAGCTGGTAGGCAGCCAAGTCGACACTCTCCGAGGAACTGACACCCATAATCTGGGTGATCTTTCTAATCTCATCCACGAACTCCTGTGGGTCCTCTCCCACCTTAGATCTATGGAAATCTGGAGGGTTCGTCCGAGTGAAATCCCACAATCGGGAAGCTGCTGTGGACCCATTATTGTTGATCGGAACCACCTGCTGGTTTACCTTGTTGGTAACTGCCTGAGCGAGCAGCTGGATAGCTACTTTGAACTTTGCAGTGGACACTGAGTTTTCCTTAGGAGTTGCTGGAGCTGGTGGGGCAGGTCGATGAGCGTTACCGGCCTTTCATCTGTTACAACATCGCGGAGGCATAATTCACTGAAACGAAATAGAGCACGAGTTAGGAGAACGATTTTGGTATTAAATTTCAACGCACGATAAAAAGTATGAACAATGGGAGTTTTCCTAGTAACATCTCGTAGCCTCCCCATCATAGGTGTGGCGCGCTTCACACCCATGAAAGAAATTCTACTCAATGCAGCTTTCAGACATCCGAGGATACTCTAAATGTAGTGCTCTGATATCAAGTTTGTCATGCCCCGAGTCTACACCCTGGATGGGACATGGTACTTGGAGTCACAAGTAACCCCAAGTCAACCCCTGGTCTATCATACATTGGCATTCTGAGTAAACATATATATAGCGGAAGCTTTTAGAATAATGATATAAAACATTAATGAAAATAAAGCTAAATCATGACGTTTGAAACATCTGAAAAAACTACAAGTCTGGAAAACCAAGTTTGTGTCTTAAAGCCAGCTACAACTGATGAGTTGCTGGGACAAGCCCCCAGCTAACTCCAAGTCTAAATAGAAGAAAATAGAACTGAATAAAATGATCTTCGTCCTCGAAAGATGGTGACTCACCAATGGTGCAGCTGGAGTCTTTTGAGAGCGATCTGCTAATGAGGCTGGGACTAAGATCCTACAACTGTATCATAAATTGATATAGCATAAAAGGTATGCGTCAGCACTTTGAATGTACTAAATAAGTGAGAGAACCATACAAAAGAAATGAAATAACTAAACTAAAAAAACATGCAATGACCAACTGAAACTGAATAACTGTAATAAACTAAGATGGTTTAAAAGACCCTGTCGGATGGTCAAGGACATTCCTTAAATCTGAGATACTAATATGAAATACTGTGCTGAACTGATCTAAACTGACTAGTCTAAAAGTGAACTTAGCTGACTAGTGGGAGAGTCTATAACCGACATGTAACCATGTGAGCTAGACATGGAGTCTGATGTATGCACCCTATCAGTAGGACCCACTATACCTTGCCAGGGTATAAAGGCATGAATTGGGTGATCACAAGTCTAGGGACATGAGGCCAATAAAATATAACCTACGGTGGCAAAGTAGTTTTGAGAACCTGGGTGCGCTAGAACCTCGGTCTACTTGGTGCTAAGTCCTACTCCCACTAAATTGTCCTAGCCTGACTGCTAAGATGATAGCTCAAAACTGGGGCCGAAGAATAGTCAGGAGTACCTATTCGAAAGCACCTTAAGAGTATTATCGTACTGAATTTTGTAACTCGGTTCTAAGACTGGTCAGAGCTGCTTAGCTGGAAGAGTCGTAACCGTCTAAAGAACAAACTGTAATCTGAAGCTGGGGTCCTATGGCTGGTAAGAGCTTCTTATCTGAAAGTGTTATGACTGCCTAAAGAACCACTAAAATTGATAGCAAGTCTAATTCAGATATCTGGGAGGAACTACTGACACCTCGAGAATTTTTGTAGTCAAACTAATCAGTTGACATTTCTGACTAACACTGGATATTCTAACATTTTGATTGAAACTAAACTAACAATAATCTGACTGAGATTTCAATACAACTAACAATATGGGAATCACCAACAGTGATAGAATCAAGCAAATTTCAATATTTAATCACTATTGCATGACTCTAGTTTTTCTACATTCAAGGACTAGGGCTAGATTTCACTTTATACGAACAAGCAATAACATAGTCACAAACTGGTGGGAAAATATCTACAATTAACATAAATAATAATCCACATGAATTAAACGAAGTCTGATATATAATTTCTTCACATTCAAAAGTTTCAGGGCTAGAACTGATAGAGAAGACAAGGAAGATTTTTGGGGATACAAGGGAAGAACTATTTCCCTTGTTGAATTCCCACATACCTGGCTAAGAGTTCCTTGGAGAAGGAATCTTGAATTGCTGCAATTGATGAGGAACCCTAGTCTTGCTTGAGAGCTCTTAAGAGAAAACTTACGTTATTTTTCTAAAAACTCGAGTGGGAATGAGGGGGAAAACCGTTTAGCCCCTCTAAATCCCCTCAAAATAACTCAAAAAGACGTAGTTTAGGGTCTAGAAGGTTAGGAAATTACTGAAATACCCATAGGGAATTTGCAGGAAAAAGGGCCCTGCTAGTCCTCACGAGACACTCTATGAGTCATAAAGTTGGGAACGACTCGTGGGGTCCAGTCGTTAGGTGCACTGGAATTTTTTTTACAATTTCTTCAGTCCTGCCAATGACTGACTTTAAAAGTTGTTAGGAGACCCAACGACTCGTGGTCGCCTCCTGTCATCCTCACTACCAAAAACCTCTTGTGGTCACCACGGGCGATACCACGACTCATGGTGTACCAAATGAGTCGCGGTGAGGACTCGTTAAGTACACTACCTGAACTTTTCCAACTTTCAGTCAATCCTTGACCATGAACCCACTTGAAGGCTTGTGGTGTTGACCACGACTCGTGGTCACTAAAATTTTTTCCAAATTTTCAGCCAAGTCCGGACCCTTCCCCATGATTCACGTCACAACTCGTAGCCTACCTCATGGGTCACAGGATGACTTGTTCTATGATCTGGTGCAGAAAATCCTATTTTCTCCGTATCAACTCCTGGGTCTGGTCTTAGGGTTCCCGAGGCATTATATAACATTAGGTCCAGAAGTAACGACTGGTCACCACGAGTCATGGTGACAACCAGCGACTCGTGGTGTGACCCATGCATGACCCGTGTCAACTGGTTCTACAGATTTTAAGTGCGAATTCTCGAGGGTATTTTCATAACTTTCTATGTTATTAACTCCTAAATTAGGTCGTTTTGGGTTTCCTAAGGACAATATTAAAGTGTTTTACTTAGTCTAAAATCCTATTCTTCTCTCCAAACACTATATATTGAAAATCAAACTCTAAAGGATTCTCAAGGAAGCTAGAGTTCATCTTCTCCAATTCTTTTGGGTCTTAAGTCAAGTCAAGGAATTAGTAAGCCCAAGTATATGGGATTATCAATGAGGAATTTCTTTCACCCTCATGCCCAATCCAAGCTCAATTTCATGAATCAAATTTTCCTATGTCTCCAATTATTATTTTCAGGAATTTTTACGGTTAGACCCTTTTATGAAAAAACTCTATAATATTCTATGGAATTGATTCTATCATTATTCTACTTATATTTTATGATTATGATTACATGAATTTCTATAAAAATACTCTAATGATTCTCTATTTTCAAGTTAGCATGATTTACTCGAGTATGTATGAATCCCATGAATATCTAATTTATGTATCATGGATGAATTTTTAACATTGTTTTTATAGCTAGTTCATGTATGTCAAGCAGTTTATGAATCTACATATTTTTAACTAGCTCATGCAAAACCTATCATGTTTCAAATATGATTATGAGCACTATGTATATTTTGGGAGTAGTAATTTACACTGAATAGGCCAGGGTCCAGTGTACCCTGGTCTTAGAACTACGTGCCACCATAGGATAAAGAGTCCTCGCTAGCAGAGAGTGTCTCCCTTGCCCTTAAATAAGGGGTCCTCGCTAATTGAGAGTGTCTCCCTATGCTAATGGGCTCATGAATGATATCATAGCTTCATGGTTCTTACAATTAGAAAGGTCTGGAAACCCTCCCAACTGGGGGTATAGGTTAGGCTCAAAGAGGATCACTTGGAGTATAGTTATAAGAATCTCCTACTGTTCCACCCATGTTCCATGTTCCTTCATGTATATGTTTTATGATGCCATGACTTATAGTATTTTGGGCCTATGAATCAATTTATGAGTTTTACTTATTATTTCAAACATGTTAAGCTTTATGACACCGTTTTCAAAACCTTGAGTCATTATACCATAGTTTATGATGAAAATCTCATGCTTTATGATAACACTATGATCATGACTTCTTTTAGAATATTGTCCTTACTATCATGTTTTAATTACCCTCCATATTTGGTATATTCAAAGTACTGATCACTTACTTTTGTGCTATATCGTCTCCCCATGATATAGGTTCGGGTTTCAGTCTCATCCCCGTTGCTAGACACACTTTTATCCCCGATTCAGCCATTATGTTGGTGGGTCCTCATCATCTGAGGATGGTAGTTTTGGATTATTTTTTCTTTCAGTCATTTTAGTTATAGACTAGTAGAGCTCGTTGGAGGCTTGTCCCTTTATCTCGTCTTATGTTTAGAGGCTTTTCAAACTATGATGTATAGATGTTCAATGGCTTAACTTGTTGATGAAGTCTTACATTTTATGATATCTTATACTTTTACCACTTATTATATGCTTTTGGATTTACTTCTTTGTTGTATGCTTATGCTTATGTCTCGCATATACCATGAGTTAGCATGGAGCCATTCGTGGTTTTGGGTCCCATACCACATTTGGGGTGAATGCTTGGGTCGTGAAAAACATGGTATTAGAGCATCAAGTAGGTGTGACCTAAGGTGTTTGAAAGCCATGTTAAATAGAGTCTTACATGGATGTGATGCCTGCGACACTTATGAGGAAGAGGCTATGAGATGTTCTAGAAAACTTCCCTTCTTTCATGATTTATATCGTTCTATGAAGTCCAACTCTCCTTATTGTTCAAACTCATGCTATACGTGTTTGTAGAAAATGCCTCCCCGAAGAGCCAACGGAAGAAGAAATTTCAATATGAACCGGCCAGCTCTAACAGATCCTCTGAATGAACAAGTGACCCAGGCGGAGTTTTTGGTTGCTTTTCCAGATGTTGGCACAGGCCATGACGGCTTAGGTCAACCAGAAGGTGGTTGCACTTGTGAACCCTAATAGGAATTCCATAGTGGGTAGGATGTGAGACTTTACAAAGATAAACCTGTTAGAGTTTCATGGTTCAAATGTGGATGAGGATCCATAGGAATTCATTGATGAGATCTAGAAGTTCACTCAGATTATGGGGATTACCAAATAGGAGAGTGAAAATTTGGCCTCTTATCAACTTAATGGGTTAGCTCACATATGGTATAGGCAGTGGAGGAAAGGTGATAGGGCAGGCACAGCTCCTGTTGATTGGGATGAGTTCATGACAGTGTTTTTAGACAGATTCATTCCTGGGGAGATAAGGGAAGCAAAGGTTGTAGAGTTCATCAACCAAAAGCTGAAGAATGTGACGGTTTAGGAGTATTCCTTGAAGTTCACCCAACTGTCTAAATATTCTCTATATATGGTTGCCAAGACGAGGGCTAGAACGAACAAGTTTGTATCGGGAATATTAGAATTGTTGGTCAAGGAGTGTAGGATTGCTATGCGTATCAGTGAAATGGATATCTCTCAACTCACGATTCATGCCCAGCATATTGAGGAGGAGAATTTGAAGGTGAAGGAGAGGGAGACCAAGTGTCATGACCCGAGCATAGACCGCGGACACAACACGCAACCTAGAACAAATAATGGCTCCAAGCTAACCCATGGTAAATGAAAAACATAAGCATACACTAAGCAGAACAAATCATAATCAAAGCATGAGTGAAACTCTAAGATACCATAAAACATAAATAGGACTACAAGTCAACACTGCTGAGAATCTATACATAAATGTATGAAAAGCCCCTAACCATAAGAGGAGCTATTGGGACAAGCACCCAACTAGTTGGGCTAAGTCTAAAACTAAAAGACATAAAGGCAAAACATAAGGCTAAACTAATGTCTTCGAATGATGAGGACTCACTCAAAGCTGAGATTGGGCTGAACTATGGCAAGAATGAACCTAATGATGAGGCTGAAATTGATCACCCATATCTATATCATGTGATAAGATAACACAAAAGTATGCGATCAGTACTTTGATTGTACCGAGTATATAGGATAAGTAAGAAAAATAGTACACTAAAATCATAAGGGTGATATAGTCTAAAACATGAGATTCTGATCACAAATAGAATATAATGGCTCAAGGTTTTCAAAACTCGAATCATAAAGTTGGACATGACTGAAATCATAAGTAAAATCTCACAAAGTGTATATCGAGCGAAAATATCATAAGTCATAACATTGTGAATCATAAACATGAACATGCATAGAAAATCATGGAATAATAGGAGTTCTTATAACCAACATACTCAAACTAAGCATACATGGAGACCAGCTCATAACCCTAGTTAGGAGGTGTGTTCATACCTTGCCAAGGGTAAGAATCATGAACGCGTAATGTCATTGATGGGCCCATTCGGGCATGAGAGACACTATCAAGGAGGAACCCATCATGATTACAATGGCATGTAGTTATGAGACCTAGGTGCGTTGTAACCCCGACCTACTCGGTATTAAATATTACTTCTAAAACATACATAGTGCTCATACAATAATAATGAAACATACATTGTTTTTCATGGGCTATTTAGAAATCATGAAATTCATAAATTACTTAACATATGTGAAGTAGCCTTCAACAATGCTCATAAATCAACCATGATATATAAACTTGACATTCATGAGATTCATACATACTTGAGTAAATCATGCTAACATGAAAATAGAAAATCATGAGTGTTTACATAGAAATCATGTAATTGTAATCATAAAACATAAATAGAATCATGAGAGGATCAATTTCATAAAAGATCATGGAGTTTTTCATCAAAAAGGGTCTAACCCTAGAAATTCATAAAAATCATAGTTGGAGACTTGAATGAATTTAAATCATGTAATTGAGCTTGTGATTGGACATGAGGGTGGAAGAAATCCCCCATTCATGACCCCACATACTGGGGTTTAGATGAGATGTTGCTTAGACTTAAGACCCAAGAGAGTTGAGAAGAAGAACCCTAATTGCTTGAGAGCCTTGAGAGGTTTGATCTTCAATCTACGGTGTTTAGGATAGGAATGAATGTTTAGGCTAAGTAAAACCCTCTAATACACCCTTTAGGAAGACCAAAATGACCTAGTTTAAAAGTTAAAAGTATAGGAAATTACTAGGATGCCCTTATGAAAACGAGATGAAAAACTGCCCTGCCGGCCTTCATGAGTCCTGCCACGACTCCTTGTGCCCTGCCGGCTTTCACGGGTCATACCATGACTCATGGTAACATAATATGGATTATACTCTTGATGTGCAAGTTGTGGCTTCTATATAACTTAAAATCTTGCTAAAATTCTCACCATGGATGCTTAGTACGAGTCGTACCTTGGTACCATGAGTCGTACCATGACTCGTGGTAACTAGGCATGTCATTTTTTTGTCAAAGAAGTATGGTACCATGAGTCGTACCATGACTCGTGGTAACTAGGCCTGTCATTTGTCTGTCAAACCTAACAGTGCTTCACTATACTGCTCATAGGTTTACTCCAAACTCTGATTATCCAAAGTCAAATACATCAGAAACTCAAAGGGATTCAATTTGATGTGCTGAATAAACTAAAAAATACTTTGTAAAAGAGGAGTTATGGTAATTTAATTTTGACCCTTGTAAAAACTTATATGAAGACTCAATCGGAAGAAACACTCTCAACTCAACTTTATGCTAGAGGTTCCTTATAATCTTAATTTTTATCCACTGCACTTCTCACACATATGAATTGATCTTAACACCTTGTTTCAATAAAATTCATCGGGTTTGGGTCTATCCACATACCTAGAATTGTTTCAAACATTGCCCAAAAAGTCTGAGGCGTTAATATATCTGAACTCACAACTGAATCAACGATTTGTACCATCATACCACCGACCATATTCTGAACTCCATCTCATGAGTCTTGGTATAACTCGTACCACCTTATCATGAGTTTTACTAGGACTCTTACTGAGGAAAAGTTTCAGTTTTTATGCTGGTTCATGCTCAAAATCTAGGGTCTAGTCTTAGAAACTTTTGAGGTGTTACATTATCTCCCCTAGGAAACATTCATCATTGAATGGAGACTAAATAAGCTGAAGAGGTAGGGAAAGAGATGCAATACCAAATCTGAATGTTATAGACTGAGTATTAAGGGAATGACTGACTTTGAATGGAGATACACAATTGAACTGAACTCATGAAACATACATACATGCTAAAACATGAGAGTAACTAGGAGATATGAAATTGAATAACATATGGAGGAGGAAACTAGTACCTCAAATAGGAACTGAACTGGAAGGGAAACGATGTAGGTATTTGGCCATCATATCTACTTTAGCTTCGTATCTAGCTCCTTCAAATACTTGATTTCTCCATAAAACCTTCATGGAATCTACCTCTTTGTTCCTCAACTTGCGAACCTGACGGTCAAGAATCTCAATTGGGACCTCCTCTTAAGTGAGACTATCCTTTATAAAAATGCTCTCTACTGGTAAAACTAGAATGGATCTCCAATGCACTTCTTCAACAAAAACACATTGAAAACTAGATGTATCGAAGCTAACTCCATAGGCCACATTGTCAATGTGCCTTAGAATTCTATAAGGACCTACATATTAGGGACTAAGCAACCCTTCCTTTTCGAACTTCATAACCCCCTTCATGTGTGACACCTTCAAATATACCCAATCATGAACTGTAAACTCAAGCTCTCCCCTTCTTACATCTGCATATGATTTCTGATGACATCGAGCTATCGTTAGCCTTTCTTTGATAAGTTGAAATTTCTCCATGACCTTATGAACTCAATCTAGTCGTACCAACATAGCCTCACCAACCTCAAATAATCCAATAGGTGACCTATATCTTTTCCCAGTAGGATCCTCAAATAGAGCCATCTGAATGCTGGAGTGGCAGTTGTTGTTGTAGGTAAAATCAATGAGGGGCAAGTGTTCATCCCAACAACCTTTGAAATCAATCGCACAATCTCTCAACATGTCCTATAGGGTCTAAATGTCCTGCTCGTCCTGACCATCCATCTACAGTGATAAGTTGTGCTAAGCTTAACTTGAGTATCAAGACCCTTCTAAAATGACCTCCACTACTACGAAGTAAAGAGAGTACCCTATATGAGATGATGGACAACAAAACTCCTTGCAACTGAACACTCTAGAATATAAAGTATATAATAGTCCTCGGATGAATTTATAGTCTTAACTGGTAAGAAATGCGCTGACGTGGTCATCCGGTCTACAACCACCCATATAGAATCATACTGTCGGGACGTACGAGGAAAACCTGTAATAAAGTCTATATTTATCTCTTCCCACTTGCAAGTAGGAATAATGATACCCGACAGCATACCTCCCGGTCCCTGATGCTCAACCTTCCCATAATACTACTTCTACTTATCATGACGTTCACTTGACCTCATGTTCTAAACTAGGTGTCACTAGTCACATAGCACAATGGTTCAAGCTAGGGAACTCGAGACTTGACTTAGTTATTCACCTAATCATCTCCCCCTTAGCTCAAAAGCCCTCCTTCTAAGACTTTGAACCTGTTCTCTAAGCTGGGCTATCATCATTAACTCTTGTAGGGTCAAGGTATTACTATACATAGGGATGCCAAACCCTTTCCTTTTGACTCCATCTAAAAGTACTAAGGTCTTTTTATGATTTCTTCTATGGGTAACTCCTAACTTCTCTTTTTTCCCCTAAACTATTATGGAAGGCTTCACATTTCTCTTTTCGTATCCCTCAATTCTTCCTATCTCCTAACCATTTAATATAATACGTTGAATAAAACTCATACCAAGATGCTTAAATAAGTCATATTCTTTATACTATAGAACTTGGGCCTAGCAACCCATAACATACCTGTGACTATTTTTGGAGATGTGCACCACTTGCAGTAGATGATGCATCCTGCTGAGGTGGGCGAGCTGCTGGAGTGCTGTAATGGTGGACTATGTCTCCCCACGTCTGGTTGAAATTCAATTCTTTATTCTCTGGCCCACCAGACCACTCCCAAAACAACCCTCCTTGCCGATCAAACACTCTCGGGGTGATTCTTTCCATAATTCTCAAAAGCTAAGCGACTTTGCAGGACAACTAATGTAGTGGTTGGGGCACGACCTCTACGGTCACCCTGTTTTGCTGATGGGAAATCTCTAAATTTATTATTAGACTTACCACACTTGAAGCAAGCATCTGAACCCACCATGCACCTTCCTAGGTGGTTCCTTCCAAATCCCTTACAACTTGGAAATGTAAGCTCCCTAGATTTTCTCTCTTGAATCTTAAAGCCTGACAATCTACCCTTTTGCTCCTCTTTGGTTCTGGGAAGTGGAATATTGGCTGAAAAAGGTGCTGAAGCTAGTGGCCTCTGTTGGAATTGTGAGTGATTCCTATCACCTGAACATCGTTGGGAAAAATCAAAGTTGCCAGTCTGGCTCTCTTATTTCCCCCTTTCTCTTCCTTTAAACTTCTTGAAAGCCTTCGAACCATGGAACATAGACGTGTTGTTCTTAGTGAATTCTCGAACCCGAGTAGCTACCGCCTCTCTAATAGAATTCATAGTTGTGATTGCCTGTTATTTAAGCTGACTGGTCATGGCCTGTATCAACGTTCTAAGTATAGCACCGAGCTCCACATCGGTAACTTGCCCATTCAAAGGGCCTACTAGAGTTGGTGGGGCTGGCTTATTTTCATTGTCCTTTCTTCTTCCACTGGCTCCTTTGGCAGGCATTCTCTGTGAACGCATGTAGCATGACATAGAAAATTAAGAGAGTTGGATTTATCGCATGACTAAAATGTCTCGTAGCCTCTTCCTCATCAATGTGGCTTGCTTTACACCCATGAAAAAAACTCTACTTAACATGGCTTTTAGACACCCTAGGACACACCTAAACCTGATGCTATGATGCCAAATTTTTCACTACCTAAGCATAGACCTCAAATGCAACACATGACCTAGAACAACGAATGGCTCAAGCTAACCTAGTGAAATAACATAAGCATACACTAAGTGAAATAAATCATAAATACAAAGCATGAGCCAAATTATAAGATTCCATAAAATGTAAATAGGACTACAAGTTAAAACCACTGGGAATCTATACATATATATCTAAAAATCCCTTAACAATAAGTGGAGCTGTTGGGACAAGTCCCCAACTAGCTCGGCTAAGTATGAAACTAAAAGACATAAAAGAAAAACATAACGCCAAACTAATGTCCTCGGATGATGAGGACTCACCCAAAGCTGAGACTGGGCTGAACTGGGGCAAGAGCGAATCTAATGACAGGACTGAGACTGATCACCTGAACTAATATCATGAAACGATATAGCACAAAGTATGAGATGAGTACTTTGAATGTACTGCATATGTAGGATCAGCAAAACATAATAGTAAAACTATAAACTGAAATCATGAGGATGAGATACTCTAAAACATGAGATTATGATAATAAAGAAAACATAATGGCTCACGGTTTTCAAAAACTGAATCATAAAGCTAGACATGACTGAAATCATAAGTAAAATCTCATAAAGTGTATATTGAGACAAAATATCATATGTCATAATATCGTGAACCATAAACATAAACATGTGTAAAAATCATGGAACAGTGGGAGATTCTTATAACTGACTTCTCCAAGTGAGCATACATGGAGCCCAGCTTGTAACCCTTGTTGGGAGGTGTGTTCATACCTTTCGAAGGGTAAGAACCATGATGGTGTGATATCACTCATGGGCCCATTCAATCATGGAAGACACTTTCAAGGATGACCCATCATGGCTATGGTGGCACGTAGTTCTAAAACATGGGTACGATGGAACCCGGCCTACTCAGTGTTAAATACTACTCCCAAAACATACATAGTGCTAATACCATAATCATTAAACATACTTTGTTTTGCATGGGCTAGTTATAAATCATGAAATTCATAATTTTCATAACATACATGAACTAGCCATGAAAATAATGTTGAGAAATCAGCCATGATACATAAACTTGATATTCATGAGATTCATACACACTTGAGTAAAATCATGCTAACTTGAAAATATAAAATCATGAGATCTTTTCATAGAAATCATGTAATAATAATCATAAAAAATAAATAAGATTAATTTCATAAAATATCATGGAGTTTTTCATCAACAAAGGTTTAACTCTAGAAATTAATGAAAATCATAGTGGGAGACTTGAAGGAACGTAAATCATGTAACTGAGCTTCTAATTGGGCATGAGGGTGGAATAAATCCCCCATTCATGACCCAAATACCTTGTCTTTGATGAATTCTTTGGATCACCGATGCACTTCTTTAGTAGTGACACATGGAAGACTGGGTGCACAAATGCTAACTCTGGAGGTAATTCTAACTCATATGTCACACTGTCAATTTGCCTTAGAATCCTATACGGTCCTACATATCTCGAACTGACTTTTCCTTTCTTTCCAAACCTCATCACCCCCTTCATAGGTGAAATTTTCAGGTAAACCCAATCATCTACAGCAAATTATAACTCTCTCCTCCTCACATCAGCATAGGATTTTTGTCAGCTTTGCGCTGTTTCAACCTTTCCCCTTCTGAATCCTGGACAAGACATGGTACTTGGAGTCACAAGTAACTGATCTTGGGCAGAATTGCATGCCCAAGTGATACTCAAATGCTTCATTTCATCTTGTTTATCTATCGTTATGTGTGCATTCTCATGTCATTTTTAGTTAAAATGTGAATTTATACTAACCAATATGATTAGTGTTGTTTTGCAGGTAAAATGGAATTTTGGGAAGCTAAGATACATGTTGGTAAAAAT
>JACEIK010004738.1:7940-27276 GCA_018107945.1 Datura stramonium
AATTAGCTTCAAAATTAGAAAAATCCGTCCTAGAATGGGCCTAGCGTGCCGCGCCATCCAATGCACCAGGTTTGGCTCCAAATTCTTCTAATGTTTTGCTTCAGGTGGCCCATGCCAACCAATGCAGCAAGGTTTTAGTCAAATTTCTAAGCCTCTGTACCCTTCTGGCATGCCACACCACTCGATGCACCAGAGTGTTGGAAAAATTTCCTATGTCTAGAATGCTCCTAGCACGCCACACCACTCATCTCACTAAGGTCCTGATCAAATTTTCTTCTGAAGTCAAGGACCTAGCATGCAATGCCACCCATAGCACCAAATTTGTGCAAATTTCTCTAAAGTTTGGAGGTTGGCGCGCCACGCCAGCCATCTCACAATGACAATTTTCGCGAACTCTTCCTTCTTCACACATTGGGATATTTTTGAGTCCTTTTTCCTTGGTCTCCTACTCAAAACACCTCAAACATTTGTTAGCTCAAAAGACACCCGAAAACAAGAATTTATGCATTTCATAAGGATTATGAACTCAAAAGAAGAAAAAATATGGGTGAAAATATGCCAAATGGGCATAAGAATATGCCCAACATCACCACCCCACACTTAAAATAATTGTTCGTCCTCGAAGAATCCTCAAATCTTTGCATAAACTCGTACTTTCTCACCACATGTCACCTCTATCAATTCATACTCAACCAACTAGCATGAGCATATGATTAAGTGTTTCCTCAACTTATAGAAATTCACATCAAGGACATGCAAAGTTTCCACATTCAAGACTACAAAACTTCTGTAACTGACTCTACATTTCAAAACAAGACCAACATGAATAAATATGAAATATGCAGCACATAGTACACCAACCTAGACATCTCGTGCCCCTCACTTTTAGTGATGCTCCTCTATTAGATTATCAATGCAAAATATGGAACATAATAGGAAAGGCATACTCACACTCACAAACGATGTATGTCATGGCCCAAACGTACACTTGGATCATAGACACGGGAGAAGGTGCCCCAAGAGACCCCATATCAACCCATAGAATGAGCATACATCTAATCCAATCACATGAGCGGAAGACTTAACATATAAGAACATAATCATGACATATCCAAAGGGAAATATCAGTACAAGACTTATACAATATGACTGAATACAACCTACAATTTGATAAGTCTTTAAACATAAAGGACGGATTGATAGGAAAACTCCCCAACTAATCCAACATCCAGAAACTGAAAGAACAACATAGAGTATAAAAATACAGCCCTCGCAACATGAGGACTCACCAAGAGCGCTGAGAGCAAATCTGAAACTATCTACGGTTAAGAATGAGCTTGAGTATTGGAACCTATAAATGAAACAATACAATATTAAAAGTATGCGGTCAGTACATGGAATGTATTGAGTATGCAATGTAAGTAAAACGGACGTTTAAAACATATAAGAATTTCATAAATGATCATAAGAGTAGGACGTCATGCTCGTATCGTAAATCGTAATAACATATCATATGCCTCAAGGTTTTCAAAACATTCATAACATAACATAATCATAATCATAATAGAAGAGATTTACTTAACATGACTTGAGACAACATACATAATCATTACATGCATAAATCATGAGGAACAGTGGGAGATTCTCTTAACCAACATACCCCATATAAGCACACATGAAGCCCGACTTGTAACCCTAGTCGGGAGGGTGTTCGTTCCTTTCCAAGGGTAGAACCATGAAAGTGTAATATCACCATGAAAAGGGTCATTTGGGATAGGGACTAACATGAAAAGGTCCCGACATACCTACGGTGGCACGTAGTTCATAAGATTCGGGGCTTAACCTGAGCCTCGAACCTACTCGGTGTTCGATACTACTGCCAAAACATATATAGTTCTTATAATAATACATACATGAGTTCATGGGCTAGTTAAATCATGATAATCATAAACATGCTTCAACATATGCGATCTAGCCATGACATAAGGCCCGTGAGCCGGCCAAAAACATAATTCATTAATAATAAAATCCATACATACTTGTAGATCATGTATATAGCTTGAATTTCTTAAAATCATAATGGGTAACATAATAAATTCATAATTTAAAACATAATTCAGGCTGGGCTTGTAAAGAACATCAACGGGAAAATAGATCATAATTCGATTCATCATGGGGCATGCATAATGAAGCTTAATTTCTTAGAAATCAAATCAACCATATTATAATCAATTTAAATCTCGAAGGATGATCAAAATCCATAAATCATGATAAGATTCCAAAATCACAAAACCCATAATTAAATCATTAGATTTTATATAAATCAAATACAAAATCCAATGAGTTGTTGATAAATTCTAAGTAAAATCATAGAGTAGGAGCATGGGTGTGGAAGGATTCACCCATTGATGACCTTACATGCCTGGTATTATCTGGTTCTTAACTTCCCTTGACATCCCAAGGTTGAATTTAGAGGAATTGAGAAAGAACACCTTGAATCACTTTCTAATCTTCTCTCTATACTCTTGCATACATGAATGAGGCTTAACATGAACTTAACCCCCTTAAAAGACCCCATTTAGACCTTAAAACGACATAGTTTAGGCCTTAGGAGTCCAGGAATTATGAAAACACCCTTACTAAAAACGCAAAAATTTCTGGTTGCCTGTCTCCATGAGGGACTGGGCACGACTCGTGGCCGAATTCGTCATGCTCACTGCCCAAAATCACTCAGGTGACCCCACAAATTGTGGTGGCTGACCATGACTCGTGGTCACCACCTGTGATCCCCATTGCCCAAAACCTTGACCAACCATATCCTCCAACCCACGGGTGACCTCACGAGTCCTGAGGTCAGACCACGACTCGTGGTCACCATCCGTGGCCTTCACTTCCCTTCCCAACCTTGCCAAACCTCCAACATAGACAATGGGGGACTTCACGGGTCATGAGGTCTGACCATGACTCATGGTCAGGCCCGTGGCCTCCTCCACCTGAACCTGCCGACCTTGCTGACCACGAGTCATCTCACGACTCGTGGTCACACCCCACGACCTATCACATGGGTCATCCTGAGATCTGGTGCGAATTTTTCAGTTTTTTTCCATTTTGAATCCCGGGTGTGATCTTTGGATTTCCGGGGTATAACAATATTTCCCCCTTGGGAACATTCATCCTCAAATGTTAGAAACATGTAGAAAACTCATAAATAAGCTATCACCATATAAAAATACTAATCATTTAAGCTGAAGACTAACAGATTAACTACCTCCGAAAAGGACTACATAACTTAATTGAATTCAGAAATCACATAAATTTAACATATCATAAAACAAACTTGTACGCATGAAATGAGCATGAAAACTGATTAGAGGTTTAGGGAAAAAACTGATACCTCAAGCTGAAAGTGAGTCGGTAGAGAACAGGTGTGGGTATCTAGCCATCATATCCGCTTCGTCTTCCCACGTAGCTCCTTCAACATGCTGATTTCTCCATAATACTTTAACTGAAGCTGCTTTTTTATTCCTTAGCTTACGGACTTAACGATCTAATATTTCCACGGGTACTTCTTCATAACTGAGGTTGTCTTTAACACCAACGCTATCCACCGGGAGTACTAAAGCTAGATCACCCAAAGACTTTTTCAAAAGTGACACATGAAAATACAGGATGAACTTAAGATAACTCCGAGGGAAAGTCCAACTCATACGCCACCTTACCAACTCTCCTCACAACCTAGTAGGGGCCAACAGAGCGGGGACTGAGTTTCCCTTTCTTTTCGAACCGCATGACTCCCTTCATGGGAGATACCTTTAGAAATACCCAATCGTCCACCTCAAACTCCAAATCTCTTCTCCTCACATCGGCATATGATTTCTGACAGCTCTGAGTGGATTTCAACTAGTTCGTGATCAACTGAACCTTCACCATCGCCTCGTGAACCGAATCTAGCCCTATCATAGCTGCCTCAGCAACCTCAAACCATCCGATGGGAGATCTACACCTCTACCCATAGAGAGCCTCGAACGGTGCCATTTGGATACTGGAGTGATGACTGTTATTATAAGCAAACTCAATTAAGGGCAAATGACCATCCCAACTACCTTTAAAATCCATAACACATGTCCTCAACATGTCCTTAATATTCTGGATTGTTCGCTCGGCTTTGCCATCTATTTACAGATGAAAGGCTGTACTGAGCTTGACTTGAGTCCGAAGTCCATTCTGAAAAGACCGCCAGAACTAGGAGGTAAACTGAGTACCTTGGTCTGAATAATAGACAAGGGCACTCTATGAATTCGAACCAACTCCCAAATATACAACTTGGCATAATCATCCACAGAATCCGTGGTATTGATCGGTAGAAAATGTGCAGCCTTGGTTAACCTATCTACCACTACCCAAATGGAATCGTACTGTCGTCGATTACAAGGTAGGCCTGTAATGAAATCCATGTTAATCTCTTCCCACTTCCATGTGGGAATGCCAATACCCTGAAATATGCTTCCCGGCCTTTGATGCTCGACTTTCACTTGCTGAAAGTTTGGACATTTGGCTACAAACTCTAAAATATCCTTCTTCATACCATCCCACCAATAAATTTCTCACAAGTCCCGATACATCTTCATGGATCCCGGATGGATAGAATATCTGCCATGTGCCTCATGTAATATCCGCACTCTCAAATTATCAATGTCCGAAACATATAGTCGACCCTAGTATCGTAGCACACCATCTCCCCCTTGGGAGAAAATCTCCACCTTTTGACTCCACACTTCTTCCTTTAGCTTCCACAAAATCGGATCCTCATCTTTCTTAGATTTGACATCGACTACCAAAGACGATTCTGACCCATTCTGCACAATAACGCCGCCATCACTCGAGTCGATCAATCTAACTCCCGATCTTGCAAACCGATGGACCTCCTTCACTAACTCCTTCTTTCCCTCATCCAAGTGAGACACACTCTTCATAGAGAGCCTACTAAGTGCATCCGCCACCTCATTAGCCTTGCCCGGGTGCTAAAGAACACTCATATCGTAGTCCTTTAGTAACTCCAACCACCTCCATTGCCGAAGATTGAGATCTTACTACGTGAACAGATATTGCAAGCTCTTGTGATCTATGAATACATCCACGTGTACCCCATACAAGTAATGTCACCATATCTTCAATGCGAACACCACCGCAGCCAACTCGAGATCATGAGTCGGGTAATTCTTTTCGTGAACCTTTAAATGTCGAGAGGCATATACTATTACCTTCCCACGCTGCATCAACATGCATCCCAGTCCGATCGTCGAAGCATCACAATATACAACAAAGCCATACGTACCCTTGGGTAAAGTCAACACTGGTGTTGAAGTGAGTCAGGTCTTCAATTCCTGGAAGCTTTCCTCACAAGCCTCCGACCATTGGAACTTTATCTTTTTCTAAGTCAACCTAGTCAATGGGGATGCAATTGATGAAAAACCCTCAAAAATCTTTGGTAGTAGTCAGCTAGGCCCAAGAAACTCCGAATTTTTGAAGGATTCACCGGTCTAGGCCAATTATTCACCACCTTGATTTTCTAAGAATCTACTGTTATTCCCTCGCCTGATACTACATGGCCCAAAAATGCTACCGAGTTTAACCCCAAAACTCGCACTTGCTAACTTTGCATACAACTGACAATCCTTGAGGGTCTGAAGCACTACTCTCAAATAAGCGGCATGCTCCTCCTCTCTCCGGGAGTATATAAGGATGTCATCAATGAACACAATCACGAACATGTCTAGATACGGCTTGAACACCCTGTTATTAGATCCATAAAGGTTGCAGGAGCATTGGTTAGTCCAAATGACATAACTACAAACTCATAATGGCCATACCGGATTCTAAAGACTGTCTTTAGGATATCACTCTCCCGGACTCTGAGCTGGTGATACCCGGACCTAAGATCTATCTTTGAGAAACACCTAGAACCCTGAAGGTGGTCAAATAAATCATCAATCCTGGGAAAGGGGTACCTGTTCTTGACAGTGACCTTATTCAGCTACCGATAACCAATACACATCCGAAGGGATCAATCCTTCTTTCGAACAAAGAGAACTGGTGCACCCCATGGAGACTTGATTGGTCTAATGAAACCCTTATCCAACAAGTCTTTCAACTATTCCTTTAACTCTTTTAGTTCAGTTGGAGCCATCCTTAAGGAGGAATGGAGATAGGCTACGTATCGAGTAATGGATTAATACCAAAATTAATTTCCCTCTCCGTAGGAACACCTGGCAGATCATCTGGAAAAACCTCCGGATACTCATACACCACTAGAACTGACTGAATAGTCGGGGTCTCCGACTCTACATCCTTAACCCTAACTAGGTGGTACATGTAACCCTTAGAGATTATTTTTTCCGCCTAAAGGTATGAAATAAACCGATCGGTTGGTACTGTGGAATTACCCTTCTATTCCAGAACTGGCTCACCTAGAAATTGGAATTCCATTGCACTGGTCCTACAATTAATCGAAGCATAACATGCAAACAACCAATCCATACCCAAGATGATATCAAAGTCCACCCTCCTAGCTACCACTGATTCACCGACTTGAGTAGATACGGAGAATGGTTCTGACAAAATTTGAGGTCTAACTCCAAAACCACTAGCAATTTAAGGGGTCACGACAGACAAAGTAGCTCCTAGATCTAACAAAGCATAAGCATCAATATGGAATACTTGCAACATACCCGTGACCACATTTGGTGAAGCCTCCTTCTCTTGGCGAGGCACTAGGGCATAAAACCCATTTTGGCGCTGATCATCTGTTGAACTAGTGGAGGCATCCTGATGAGGGGGTTGTACTGTTGGAGCAATAGAATTGGCTGCGGGGCAATCTCTAATCTTGTGTCCCAGTTTTCCACACCCGAAATGAGTATCTGCGCCGACCAAGAACCTCTCGGGTTGATTCTTACCGCACTTCGCACAAACTAGAAAAGTGCGCTCCACCTGCATGCTGCCATGATCCCTCGATCCTGTAGCCCTGCTCCTCTGGTCTCCCCTAAACCTGGATGGCGTGTTGGCCGATGATGGAGCTGGAGCAATGGACCTGTGCTAGGTCTGCTGACGTGGTACACCCCCTGACCTGGCTTGAGAAACCCTATAGCTGTCAGTCCTGGCCCTCTTGTCCTGTCTCTGCCTCCTATATACCAACTCCATCTACTGCGCATGCAATACAATATGGGGAAAATCAATGTCCCGGTGAAGCATGGCGATTCGACAATGCTTATCCAAGTAATCTGCTACTCCATGCACAAAATGGCTCACCCGAGCCCGCTGGTCCACCACCAACACTGGAGCATATTTAGATAACCGGGTGAATTCCATTGCATACTCCTGGAAAGATATTTTACCCTGCTTCAGATTCACAAACTCAGCTGCCTTGAGCTCTCTCATCTCCCGAGGGAAGAACCGATCCATGAATGTAGTGTGAAACTCATCCCAACCTATCGGTCGCCCTGGCATCTCTCCATTGCTTAAACCATATATGTGCTACCCCTGTTAGCTGATAGGAGGTCAAGTCAATGCATTCCCCATTATTCACCCCCATAACCTGGGTGATCTTCAGAATCTCCTCAATGAAATCATGTGGATCCTCATTCATTCTTGACCTCGTGAACTCCGGAGGGCTCACTCAAGAAATCCCTCACCCTAGCTGCCGCTGCATTCCCATTCTGAGGGAAATGCGCCACCGTCTGATTCTGGACCTGAGCAGTCATGGACTGTGCCTGCATCTGAATTGTTGCCCTAAACTCGGCGTGGGCAGTTGGCTTTACTCACTCTTTTTCTTTTCTTTTCATGCCCCTTTTTTCACTACTTCACTGCTAGTTTCTGCTTATAGAATCAATAAGAATATTCACTATTAAAACTCTTTCTTTCATTGTCCTAGCAACAAGCAAACAACATATTTTGTGGGCACCCCTTCTTCCTACTTTCTCTTCTTACTATACATACAATTTTCTTTCTTTCCTTTTCCCTATCATTGATACATTGGTGGACCATCACTCTAAAGTCTCAAAGTGCCTAAGACTATATTTTTTTATCAATAGTTCTGGATTTCACATACAAATAGGCTGATTAAATATTAGGAACTTACAAGGATTAACATCCTCCCCCCCCCCTTTAGGAACATTCGTCCTCGAAGGTCACTTTAGCTTACGGGAATCTAATTCTTTTAACTACTATTTTGAAAAAAATTTGGCAGAGTCTCCCTTGCAATATGGACTATCTGAAAACTCTGAAACGCAGAAAAGTCCAACACAAGCTTTTCACATAACACTATAATAACTGTTTCATAACAAGATTGTAGTCAACTTCGCAATATATATAACATAATCATAAAACAACAACTGAATCAATAATTTATCTAAATTGCATAGTCTGGACTAAGCCTTGAACAAATAAGCATATCTGGATCTCATATCGTCCACAGCTTCCTAGGTCATCTCTTCTCTGTTCCTGTCTTTTCACAGTACCTTAACAGAGGCAACATCTTTAGTTCTCAACCTACGAACGTGCCGATCTAATATGACCACTGGAACCTCTTCATAAGTTAACTCCTCAGTAACTTGGATGTCCTCAAATAGGCTGACTAAATATTAGGAACTTACGAGGTTTAACATCCCCCCCCCTTTAGGAACATTCATCCTCGAATGTCACTTTATCTTACGGGAATCTAATTCTTTTAACTACTATTTTGAAAAAATTTCGATAGAGTCTCCCCTGCAATATGGACTATCTGAAAACTCTGAAATGAAGAAAAGTCCAACACAGGCTTTTCACATAACACTATAATAACTGTTTCATAACAAGATTGTAGTCAACTTTGCAATATATATAACAAAATCATAAAACAACAATTGAATCAATAATTTATCTAAATTGCATAGTTTGTACTAAGCCTTGAACAAATAAGGATATCTGGATCTCATATCGTCCACAGCTTCCCAGGTCATCTCTTCTCTATTCCTATCTTTTCACCGTACCTTAACAGAGGCAACATCTTCAGTTCTCAACCTGCGAACCTGCCGATCTAATATGACCACTGGAACCTCTTCATAAGCTAACTCCTCAGTAACCTGGATGTCCTCAATGGATACAACTCGGGATGGATCTCCTATACATTTTCACAACATCGATACATGAAAGACCGGGTGAACAGATTCCCACTTTGAAGGCAGATCCAGTTCATATGCCACCTGGCCTACCCCCCCAGAGAATTTTATACGGGCCAATCCTAGAGCTAAGCCTGCCTTTTTACAGAACCTCATCACACCCTTCATTGGTGAAACTTTCAGAAATACCCAGTTGTTTAGATTGAATTCCAATTTTCTACGCCGCACATTAGAGTAAGATTTTTGGCGACTCTGAGCTATCAGAAAGCCTTCTCTCATGAGTTTTACTTTCTCTTCTGACTGGTGGATCATGTCTGGTCCAACTAGTTTTGATTCTTCTACCTTGAGCCAACCAACTGGGGACCTACACTGCCGCCCATATAAAGCCTCATACGGTTCCATCTGAATTGCCGAATGATAATTGTTGTTATAAGAAAACTCAATAAGGGGTAAATGTTCATCCCAGAGTCCCCTGAAGTCTAGCACGCATGCCCGTAACATATCCTCGAGCATCTGGATTGTACGTTTTGCCTATCCATCTGTTTGAGGATGAAATGTTGTACTCAGATTAACTTGTGTTCCCAAGCCTCTCTGGAAGACTGCCAGAACCTAGCTGTAAATTATGCTCCTCTATAAAAAATGATAGATATTGGGACACCATGCAATCGAACTACTTCCCTGATATATAATTTATAATAGTCCTCGTCTGAGAAAGTGGTCCTGACTGGCAGAAAATGAGCTGACTTCATCAATCTATCAAAAATCACCCAGATGGAATCAAATATGCGTCTGGTACGGGGTAATGCTGTCACAAAATCCATATTGATTTCCTCCCATTTCCACATAGGAACTGCTATCTCCTTTGTCAATCCACCGGGTTTTTGATGTTCCACCTTTACCTGTTGGCAGTTAGGGCATTGTGCCACAAACTATGCTACACCCTTTTTCATTCTCGGCCACCAGTAAACCTCTTTTATGTCATGATACATCTTTGTTGAGCCTGTGTTTAGAGAATAACGGGAGTAATGTACCTCTTCCATGATCTGCTGGCGAAGTCCTGCCACATCTGGAATGCCAAGGCGACCCCTACATCTCAAAACCCCATCCTCAGTTACCTCGAAGGCTGGTACTTCTCCCTGTTATACCTTATCTTTGAGCTGTGGTAAATGAGGATCTTTATACTGCCGCTCTTTTACTTCTACAACTAGGGATGATACTGTAGTATTCTGAATCATTGCCCCATTTTCTCTTGAATCTACAATTCGAACGGTTAGGCCGGCTAACTAATGCGATTCTCGGGCCAACTCCCGCTGTTCTAGTTTCAAATATGCTAAACTCCCCATAGATCTATGACTTAGGGCATCTGCTACAATGTTGGCCTTTCCTGGATGATTCAAAATGTTCACGTTGTAGTCTTTTAGCAATTCTAACCAGCGATGCTACCGTAGATTCAACTCTTTCTGAGTGAAAATATACTGGAGGCTCTTACGATCAGTAAAAATGTCCACGTGTACCCCATACAGGTAATGTCTCCAGATCTTTAAGGCATGGACTACTACCGCTAACTCCAAATCATGAGTGGGATAGTTCTTTTCATGTTTTCTCAACTACCTCTAAGCATAAGCAATCACCTTACCATGCTGCATAAGGACACATCCTAACCCAATACCTGAAGCATCACAATACACAACATAACCTTATGATCCTTCTGGCAACGCTAGTACTGGCATTGATGTCAATTTTTTTTTAGTTCTTGGAAACTCCGTTCACATGCCTCGGTCCAATGAAATTTAGCTTCTTTCTGAGTTAACTTGGTCAAAGGCGCTGACAAAGTAGAAAACCCCTCTACAAATCTTCTGTAATACCCGGCTAACCCCAGGAAACTACGTACCTCAGTTGGAGTTATTGGTATAGGCCATTTCTTTACTGCCTAAATCTTCTAGGAATCTACCTAAATACTAGCCTCTGACAAAACATGGCCCAAAAAGGCTACAGAGTTGAGCCAAAACTCACATTTAGAAAATTTTGCATACAACTGGCGATATTTGAGAATCTGGGGCACTATTCACAAATGATCCCAATGCTCTACTTCTGAACGAGAATACACTAGAATATCATCAATAAACACTATCACAAACATGTCCAGATACGACCTGAAGATGTTTTTCATCAGATCCATGAACACTGCAGGAGCATTCGTCAATCCGAAGGACATGACTAAGAATTCAAATGGCCATACCTAATCTTGAAAGTGTTTTTTGGAATATCCCTCTCTCGAACTCGAACTTGATGATATCCAGGACTTAAATTGATTTTTGAGAAATACTTCACCCCCTGTAACTAATCAAACATGTCATCTATTCTGGGAAGTGGGTACTTGTTCTTTATAGTGACTTTATTTAGCAGTCGATAGTCTATACACATGCGGAGGGAGCCATCCTTCTTCAGTACAAACAGAACTGGCGCACCCCACAATGAAGTACTCGGCCTGATAAAGCCCTTATCTAATAGATCTTTTAGCTGTTCCTTCAATTCTCTGAGCTCGGCAGGAGCCATTCAGTATGGAGGGATGGATATAGGCTGAGTACTTGGTAATAAGTCGATCGCAAAATCGATCTCACTTTCTGGGGGAATACCAAGAAGTTCATCTGGAAATACATTTGGGAACTCATTGAATATTGGAATAGACTGAAGAGTCAGGGACTCTACTTGAACATCCTGAACCCTAACAATAGGATAATGCAACCCTTTTCTATCAACTTTATCGCCCGAAGATAGGATATAAACCTACCTTTTGGCGTGGCTGCATTGCCTTTCCGCTCCCGTACTACCTCCCCTAGAAAGTGAAACCAGATGGTCTTGGTCCAACATTCTATATTGGCATAACATGGTGCTAGCCAATCCATACCCATAATTGCATCAAAGTCGATCATTTCTAATTCCACCAAATCTGCTAAAGTCTAGCTACCAACAACCTCTATTGTACAACCCCGGTAGATCCTTTTAGCTATAATGGAATCACTGATGGGTGTGGACACTGAAAAAGGTCGCTGAAGCAATTCTGGCATGATGTCCAATTTTCAAGCTACTAGTGGCGTTACATAAGACAAAGTGAAACCTGGGTCTATTAAAACATAAACAGAATGAGAGCAAATGTCCAACATACCTTTCACCACATCCGGCGATGACTCTGACTCCTATCGCCTCGGTAAAGCATAAGTGCGATCTGGACCGGCAGCTGAACTAGATGCCCCTGACCTACCTTGACCTCTTCTGGCTGGAGCTGAGGGCCTATGCACTGCTAGAGATGCTGGGGCACGTGACCCTACTGAAGATCTGTCCTGTTGGTCCCAATTATTCTGACCCCTGGCTGGATAGTCTCTCATCGGGTGACCCTCTTGTCCACATATTTAGCACATCAAAGAACCATACCTTCATGCTCCAAAATGACGTCGGATACAGATAGGGCAAAGTGCCACGGTGAATCTACTCTGCTCTAACCCCCTCTGCTGCTGCAAACCCGATGGTCGTGAACTCTTACCAGGTCCTGACTACCCCCGACGACTTGGTCTACCATCCTGCTGTTGTTGTGGAGGTGGGGGTCTAGGTGGCCTACCTGATAGTCGTAGCCTGGGTCTATCTTGAAACTATGCCCGAGTGTCACTAGGTCTAGCCCTGCAGCACTGCTCCTGATTCGCCCTCTCTATCTCCTGATGCCGTTGTCTGATCCCCTCGATATTCTCAGCAAATGCCTGAACATGGGCAATATCCATGTCCTCTCGCAGAGTAGCCATAATACAAGTATCCACATATTCTAGATTCAGCCCCATGATAAATCGGTGCACCCTGGATGGAATGGTATCTACAAAATCCGGTGCATATCGAGCAGGGGAGTCGATCTCATAGCATACTCCCGAGCACTCATCGAGCCCTGCTCTAGATGCAAAAACTTATCTACCCAGGCCCGTCGGATTTCTCACAGCAAATAGTGGTCTAGGAAGGCCTCTAAAAAGCTGGACCAATTCAGAGGGGGAACATCTCTACCTCTCCAACTCTCGTAGAACAATACTGCTATGTCCCGCAATCGGAATACCACTAATTCAACTTACTCTGCTAGTGTGGCATGCATTACCCTTAAGATCCACTGCAGCTGGTCTAGGAAGTCTTGAGGGTCCTCATCCCATTCCATCCCGATAAACTATGGGAGACTCAGTGCAAGGAACTCTCGGACCCTCAAACTACCAGGTCCTCTTGAAGATTCGGTGACCACGGGTTCCACTGGCTGATGCTACGCAGCCATCATCTGAGCTATCATAAAAACAACACTCCTGACCTCCTGATCTGATGGAATTGGTATAAAGACTACTAGAGGTAGTGCCGACACATCTACCGCTCTGGACAGCTCTTAGTGTGGCGGAGAGTGCTGGGAGACTGAGATGAAGTATCCCTATCGCCCTCAAGTCGGGTTGACTATGATTGGGGCACCCGGCTAGTGCCCTCTCTTGCTACAACATCTAACTTCCTGCCAGTCGTTGTCTGTCGCACGTCCAACAACTCTCTATAGACAAATAGAATATGGTAAGCTTAAGGACTCAACCCTATATAGTACAACTCTATAGCACGACTGGAAGAGAAAGAAGAGTAACCACCCTATCATGCATCGTAGCCTCCTGCATATAGAATATGGTGCACAACACATCCATAGACAAGACTCTACTTAGCACATCTTGCAGAATCCCTGGGATATGACCTGCTCTAATACCGAGTTTGTCACGCCCTACTTTGGGAGGCATGACTGGCACCTGGAGCCCTACTAGGATCTGAACTAGCCTGACTGAGTTTATGCACCTCTGATACATGACTGATCCTTAAGTCAAGAAAACAACAGGCTATACCTCGGCAGCCCCCAGCAGACAAGGCCTTGTAGCCACCGGTAAAAGAAAACAACTAACCAGAAATAGGTAATAATAGGGAATCCTATGCAGGTCAACAAGACCACCACGATGTCTAGTTATGACTGTAAAGTAAATCAAGCACTCAATTGATCTATGTCCGACAAGGCCGCTAACTAACAGCTAAACAAGGCCCCACATGGACAACACGTAAAATAAAGCATACACGGGCCCCACACGGCCAACAAGACTAACCACAGGGAATCTGGAACAATCTGCAAGCCTCTAGGAGTGATATAATGGTCGAGACAGGGCCCCGACCTACCCATGAACTGTACAAACAAAAAGAATAGACCTTCTAGCTATTAGCTCCGGAAGAATGGAGCTAACTGCTCTGCTAACTCTGGCTGAAAGCTAAGAAGATCCTGGTCCACGTCTATCGGCACCTACAGGTAAGTAATGCAACGCCTCAGAAGGGCGTCAGTACAATATGTACCAAATATGTAAAGCAATAACTATAAATAACTAAATGAACTAAAAGAAAACTGAAAGTAACTGAAATAAAGAAATAGAGTTACTACCTGAATAGATAAACTTCCTTCTGTCTAATCTATCAGTAACTAATGCAAACAAGAACCTTACCTATCCCCTATAAGCCGGAAGGTACAACCACCACAAAATTACCCACCCGAGGCCCCCATAAGTCGATGCCCGACTGGTAACCCTAGTCGGGAGGGTGTTCGTACCTTGCCAAGGGTAGAACCATGAATGTGTGATAACACCATGAAAAGGGCCATTTGGGCCAGGGACAAACATGAAAGGGTCCCGACATACCTACGGTGGCACGTAGTTCATGAGATCTGGGGCTTAACCTAAGCCCTGAACCTACTCGGTGTTCGATACTACTCGCAAAACATATATAGTACTCATAATAATACATACATGAGTTCATGGGCTAGTTAAATCATGATAATCGTAAACATGCTTCAACATATGCAATCTAGCCATGACATGAGGCCCGTGAGTCGACCAAAAACATAATTCATGAATAATAAGATTCATACATACTTGTAAATCATGTATATAGCTTGAATTTCTTAAAATCATAATGGGTAACATAATAAATTCATAATTTAAACCATAATTCAGGGTGGGCTTGTAAAGAACATCAATAGGAAAATAGATCATAATTTGATTCATCATGGAACATGCATAATTAAGCTTAGTTGCTTATAAATAAAATCAACCATATTATAATCAATTTAAATCTCGAAAGATGATCGAAATTCTTAGATTTCCAAAATCACAAAACCCATAATTAAATCATTAGGTTTTATATAAATCAAATACAAAACCGCATGAGTTTTTGATAAATTTTAAGTAAAATCATAGAGTAGGAGCATGGGTATGAAAGTATTCAGGGTAGAACAATGAAAGGTGATATCACCATTAAAATCTTGTAATATAATAACCCATTAGAAAATCATTAGAATTTCCCAAAATTCAAGTTAAAACCCCATAAGATTTTTGATCAAATTTCATAAATTATGAGATATTGGGCATGGGTGTGAACAAAACACCCATTCATAACCCTACATACTTGGATAAGATCAAATTTTAACACTCTTTGAAAGCCCAAGGGAGAATTGAAAGAAGAGCTTGAGAACTAGCTTGATCTCTCTTAATTCTTCCTAACTTTGCATGCATGAAAATGAATAGGTTAGGGGGACTTAACATATCTTAACATACCCAGAAAATAACATAAAATGACGTAGTTTAGGGCCTTAAAGAATAGGAATGATGAAAATACCCTTAATGAAATACCCTAAAAAATCTGCACTGGTCGATCCAATGGACATACCAACGAGTCGTTGGAGGATACCACTACTCGTGGTACGATCCGTCACATACACTGCCCAGTCCCTAATCTCGGATTCATACCACGGCTCGACAGGACGACTTGTCCTTTGATCTAACGGATTTTTGGGTCGAATGTCGTTTGTCTCCTGGAGAACCTAACCTTCCTCTCATAACAAGCCTCACCACGACTCGCTGTTCCTTCCAATGAGTCGTGGTTTCCATCCATTAAGTCAATTGGAATTTACATACTCCCCTACTACGACTCGTGACAACGGGTACAAACAACGACTCGTTGTTCCCAACAATAAGTCGTTACATCACCCGTTACTTACATTGCCACCAGTCTTTCACTTACCATGACTGGATCCAACGGGTCATTTGTTGGACCAACAATCCATTGGGTCATCCGTCCTGCACATTTTTTTCCAGTTTTCAGCCAACTTCCATTTTAAACACTGGGTGTAATCTTAGGCATTTTCGGGGTATTACACTGTGTGCTGGAAAGAAGGTCAATACCAAATCAATCTCATGCTCAGGAGGGATTCCCGGCAAATTATCAAGAAAGACCTCTGTATACTCATACACTACTGGGATTGACTAGATAGTTGGAGTATCGAACTCAACATCCTTAACCCTAACTAGATGGTACACACAACATTTAGAAATCATCTTTCTAGCCATAAGGTAGGAAATGAAATGACCTACAGGCATAACTGAACTACCCTTCCATTCTAAAACTGGCTCACCTGAAAATATGAACTCTACTGCTCGGGTTCTACAGTTAACTGAAGCATAGCATGAAAATAGCCTATCCATGTCGAGGATAACATTGAAATCGTTCATGGCTAGCTCTATCAAATCTGCTGAGGTGACTTTCTTAAGGACTGAGACTAGGAAACCTCTATATACCTGTCTAGCTATAACTGAATCACCTACTGGGTAGAAAATGAGAAGGGTTCTGACAAAACATCGGGACTAACTCCGAAGCTTCTAGCCATATAAGATGTCACAAAAGACAAGGTAGCCCCCAGATCCAAAAAAGCATAAACATCAATATGGAAAACTCATAACATACCAGTGACAACATCCGAGGAGACCTCCTGCTCCTGATGGGATGCTAAGGCATAAAATCTTTTTTGGCGCTGACCACCACCTGCACTGCTAGTTGCCCCCTGATGTGCTGAGCGTGCGGGAGGGGCTGCAGAACAAGAAGCTGGGCCTCGACCCCCATCCTGATTCTATCTCCATGTTGGGCAATCTCTATGCATGTGTCCGGGCTTCCCACACCCAAAACAAGCACCTGAACCTACCAAGAACTGGCCCGTGTGCCCCCGACCACATCTGCGGTAAGCTAGAATGCTAGAATCTGCGGTTCTGCTTCTTTGACCCCTCGAGCCTGATGCTCGCCCTCTCTGATCATGTCTAGTCCTAGATGGAACACTCAATGCTAAAGATGTTGGGGATGATGATCTCTGGTGGTTCTGTTGTTGATGCCCACCACCTGACCTCGGTTGTGAGAATCTATGGTCATCGATCCTGGCCCTCTTAGTCTCCCTCTCTCTCAGATGCGCCGCCTCCATCTGTTGGGCATACAAAACCATCAGAGGGAATTCCATGTCCTAGTGGTGCATAGCGGTCCTATAATCCTTGTCCAAATAGCTCGCTACTCCATGGATGAACCTTCTCACCCGCGCCCTCTGATCGGCTAGCAACGCTGGGGAATACTTTGATAGGCTAGTGAACTCAATGGTATATTTTTGCACTATCATCCTCCGTTGCTTCAGGTTTATGAACTCAGCTGCCTTTAGCTCCCTAATCTCACGAGGGAAGAACCGATCCAAGAATGCAACATGAAACTCTTCCAAAGTGACAGGGCCCGCTCTGGCGACCCTGCTATCTTTCCATTGGGAAAACCAGATGTGTGTGACCCACTTCAACTGGTACGAGGCCACCTCCGCGTACTCAACTCCGTTCACCCCCAAAACTTTTGTGATCTTCACAATCTCATCTATGAACTCATGCGGGTCCGCATCTACTTTTGACCCGAGGAACTCTGGTGGGTTCATTCTCAAGAAGTCTCTGACTTGAGCTTCCATGGTATTTCCATTTTGCAGAACATGCGCAACAGCCTGTTGATTGACTTGAGCGGTCAAGGCCTGTGCAAGCATCTGAATAACTACTCGAAATTCAGCATAGGCAACAAGCTCTAATGCCTGGTGCTTCTAAACTGGTGGGGCTTGCTGGTGCTCGTTCCTATTGCCATCCTCGTGGCCATCACCATTCCCATTCCTTCTACCATTCATTCTTCGGGGAGCCATGATTCTGCAATCGCGAATAACATGAATTAGAAGTATAAGGAGACATTTCATCGCACAACATAGATCATGAAAGAAGGGAACATTTCCTAAACATCTAGTAGTCTCTTCGCCATAAGTGTGGCACGCTTCACACCCATGAAAAAGACTCTACTTAACACGACTTTTAGACACCCTAGGATACTTCTAAATTATTGCTCATATACCAAGTTTGTAACGACCCGAACGGAGGCCCCGATCGCAACACGAAACAAGGAGCCCTGAGAGACCCCAAGTTGACCCATGGAATAAGCATACATCTAACTCAATCAATAAAAATGAGAAATCAGCAAGATAATCATAGAGGAAGTCTAAGTCAACTATAGCATCAGAATACACAATCCGAAGCTGAATACATACATATGTCTGAAGAGCATCTAAACATGAAAAGTTGATGGGACAAGACCCCAACCAATTTAACAAAACTGAAACAGAAATACATAAAGGAAATCTGAATAGTCTAGTTCTCGGGAGATGAGCACTCACCAACAATGTACAATGCTATCTTAGAAGACGGACTATGAGCTAGGCTGAACCTGAGAGCCGGGTCTTGTATCATGAAATGATACTGTATAGAGTATGCGGTCAGTATGTGGAATGTAAGGAGTATGTAAGGTAAGTAAAACCTCTTAAGTAAAGAAAAACATTTAAAGACAATGCATAATATAAACATAAACATTAAGAATCTGAGAGTAGGGCTTGCATGCATTCTTTCTGAAATCATGATCTCTTCATAACATAACATAACATAACCTCATAACATCATAACTGAATCGATTGACTCAAAGCTGAATTCTTACATTTATAAGTAAAGCTGAATATGCATATCCAAAATCAAGAGGAATAATGGGAGACTCATCTTTTAACCGACATACCACGATAGACCTTACATGGTCCCAACTATCACACTAAAATGGGTAGAGCCATCCAAAGCCTTGGTAGGGCCAGGGACGATACCATGATATCGATATCAAGCTCATGAGCCATTGGGGCCTGGGATAGCTCACAAGCGAGGTCCCAAAGTAGTATATATAATAGTATCATCCTACGTTGGCGCATAGTTCTGAGGCATAGGGTA
>JACEIK010004738.1:51254-65351 GCA_018107945.1 Datura stramonium
AACCTGAGCCAGGAGGGAGGTTTGAGCTGAAACAGAATATGGTGCAATTGCTGCACACCAGCGGGAAATTCACAGGTCTCCCTCATGAGGATCCACAACAACATCTCCAAAACTTTTTGGAGACACCACAAGAGTTTATGCATCAATGACTGCTTAATCTATGACAACCCAAAAATGCTCACCAACTCACAGAAAAAGAGAAGCAATTTCCCCCATAAAAATGTACAAAAGTTTTAAGAGACAACCATAATTCGTATGCATGATTCACAACTATTTTCATTTTACATAATAAAGGCATAGTTTATCCAATCAAATACACATAGCATCTTAAATCATAATCTCTACACATTGAAAGTTTGCCTTGGAGCTCACATTACTCATGCCTCATCACACCTTTACCTTAATGCAAGTATGTCCTCAAAAGGGAGTGACGCCACTCACTACAAGAGAGAATCCCTTTTCTTTATCCTAAATCAATGCACACATAAGGGATTATAGAAAAAAATGATAACACTCACTCTCACTAAAGAAATCTCCATGCACACCACTTGACCCATGTGCTTGCCCTTCATGTAATTCACCACTAATGTAGGGCAACTATACTCAATATCAATTAGGTCTTGTGGGTCATAATGAAGACTAGGGGTAATGGTAGGACAAATATTTAGCTCTAGTTAGTAGAACCTCCCTAATGACTTTAAGTGAACACTTTTATCTTCCCTATCCAACTCTTTAGATCACTCCACCTTATCCCTCCTTTTGCAACCAATTTCATATTTTATGTCTCAAAGTCCTTCCTTGTAGCTCATTTGGCTATCACATTAAGCCTTGTCTAAGAACGAGGTAACACATTCCCTTATTCTTTTCTCTTTTGTTACCTCAAGGTTTCTCAACCCATCATTTCATTCCTTTTGATCACAGTTTGGTGCTACCTCAAATTTAGGCTCCTCATATTTCCCCCTTTCTTGTAAACCCCCAAACTTAGGCTTTTTTCCTCTTTCTCACTAATTTCCTTATCCCTCCCTATGTATTTGGGCTTCAAGACCCCATTCTTCTCATTCATTCATCACTAGCAATTAGGGAGGATGAGTGCAAAGTGAAGGGTTACAAAAAGGGCCATTGGCTTGTACTATGATTTTGAAGAATAACACTCTATAGGCTCAATATTGGCTAGCAAGGAAAGACATTTTCGGAGGTCATTTTAGGTAAAGTGACTAGTCAAATGAAAGCCTAAAATCATGTTCTAAGTGCAGCTACATCTAGGATTTCTCCTTGAGTAACACTTAGGGCAAGTTCTAAACAAGAAGAGATGCATGAGATTCGTTCAAAAATCCTTACAACACAAGGCATCACACCCAAAGAGTTCACGCAAGTCATTATTGTTAAAAGATTTCGATTCAAAACATGAGAGCATGCAAATTCACAAGCCAAAAAGGGAATATGTAATGCATGACAAGAGATTGCTACATTTTTCATTTCAAATGCCCATTTTAATCTTTTTTTCATGCCATAAAAAAAATTTGGTCGTACCTCTCAGAAATAGTTCCACAAAAGACTCAAAGAAATACATGGCATTTTCTCTTAAGAGGGTCGCCTTACAATCTATCATTGGAAAATGTCAAACCGATTCGACAACAAAGAGAAAATAAAATAGAAAATGCTTCTTGGGAAAGAATCATGGTATGAAGAAAACCCTTGGAGTTTGATTACTACCTACTATTTACAGAGAGGACAACCAAAATTTTGATCACAATGCAACATTTGGTAATTAAAGTAAGGACCCATTCATTAGAACTAACATTCAAAAACAATTCATTTCCTTTTAAGCCCGACAAAGGCTTTCCGACCATCAATTAACAAGCCCGAGAAGGGCACAACTTCAACAAAGGCAAGCCTGACAAGGGCCCAATTTCATCAAAAACCACAACATTCAATTAGCCTCCAACTAAATAATTTACATTTTCCCCAATGTATGCATGACAATTAAAAAGGGGAAGGGACTTCCTATTGTGGTTACTCTTCATCAATTTCATCATCATCATCGTCTCCAATTTGGCCAACCTCATGCCCATCCTCCTACTTATCACCTAACTCCTCAAACAAATCATCGATAGGGCCTCGAGCTGTGGAAGGGGCATCCATAACTACATCAAGAGCACTCATGTCGGGTGCTACCATAGGTGTCTGACTCTTCTATCCCTGAACCTCAACTCAGAGAGAGGTGACGGATCCTTCCACCACATACACACGAGAACACAACTTACTCAAGATGTCCTTGATTAACTTCAACTCCTTTTTGACTATTTTCATAATAAGTTTAGGGAGGCTCTTAGCTAGCTATTGGAGTTGTCTTTCATGTGAGTGGGTCATTTCTGTGAGCTTTTGAAGACCACTGGGGTGTGAGGAGGTGGGAGGAGGTGAGGAGCCTCAAATTGATGCACCTCCAGAAGCCTGCCCTGATGCCTCAGGATGTGGCATATTGAGATCGGGCGAAAAGGGAGTTGTCACGACCCGAACGGAGGTCCAGATCGCAACACGGGACAAGGAGCCCCGAGAGAACCCAAGTCGATCTATGGCATAAGCATACATCTAACTCAATCAATGAAACTGGATAATAAACAATGTAATCATAGCGGGAGTCTAACTTAAACATAACACCAGAATACGAAATCTGAAGGTGAATTCATACATATGTCTGAAAAGCCTCTAAAAATGACAAGCTGATAGGACAAGACCCCAACTAACTCAACAAAACTGAAACTGAAATACATATAGAAAATCTAAATAATCTAGTCCTCGGGAGATGAGGACTCACCAAAAACATACAATGCTATCTCAGAAGATGGACTATGAGCGGGGCTGAACCTGAGAGTCGGGTCCTATATCAGGAAATGATACAACATAGAGTATGCAGTCAGTACGTGGAATATAACGAGTATTCAAGATAAGTAAACCAGAAATTTAAAATATATAAAAGCTCATAAATGATCATCAGAGTGGGACAACATGCTCATGACATAAGTAGCATACCAAAACATAAGGGGCTCAAGGTTTACAAAATATTCATAATATAGTCGTAATCCTAATCATAATATAAAAGCTATATTGAAAATGACTTGAGCAAATATACATAATCATAAACATGCATAAATCATGAGGAACAATGGGAGATTCTTATAACCGACATATCCCATATGAGCACACATGGAGCCCGACCTGTAAATACCTAATCGGGAGGATCTTCGTACCTTGCCAAGGGTCGAACCATGAAGGGTGTGATATCACACATGAAAGAGCCCATTTGGGAAAAGGGGGACAATCACAAGGGAGGTCCCATTATGTCCTATGGTGGCACGTAGTTCTGAGATTCGAAGAAAAACCTGAGCCCCAAACCTACTCGATGTTAAATACTACTCCCAAAACATATATAATGCTCATAGTATAATATGAATGAGATTCATGGGCTGGTTAAATCATGAAAATCATAAACATGATTGTAAATATGTGAACTAGCCATGAGGGTAAGGCCCGTGGGTCGGCCAAAAACAAAATTAGTAAATCATGGGATTCATGCATACATGTAGATCATGTATATACTTTGAAAATCATCAATAAAACAATGGGTATTTGAATAAATCCATATTCTGAATCATAAATCATGATGGTTTTATGAATATAAACAATTGAAGTAAAGATCATAACTAGATTCATCATAGAACATGCATAATTAGGCTTAATTTAGTAGAAACCGAAATTCATAAATTTATAATCAAAATAGTTGTAGAATCTGAACATAATTCATAAAATATGATGTAAATCATGAAAGATAATAACCCATTGATAGATCATTAGAATTCCACAAGAATTAAGTTAAAACCCATAAGATTTTGGATCAAACTTCATGAGTTAGGAGAAATTGGGCATGGGTGTGAACGAAAACACCCATTCATAACCCTACATACTTGTAAATGGATGATCCTTACCCTCCCTTGAATTCCCAAGAAGGAATTGAAGAAAACCTTGAAGTATTTCCTTGATCACCTCTTTAGGCTAACACTCTTGCATGCATGAATATGAAAATGGCCTAAAATGAACTTAACCCCTTTAAAAGTCACTCTTCATAACTCAAAGCGACATAGTTTAGGCCTTAGAAGCATAGGAATTATGAAATATCCCTTACTAAATTCGCAAAAAATACCTGTCAGGTGGTCCTAACGGGGGATCTGACGACTCGTCGTCAAGGGTCACGACTCGTGGCTTAGCTCGTGGGGTTCACTGCTTCTCCAGTCTTCAGGGCTCGTAACGGAAAATGTAATGAGTTGTCGCCAGGTGACCACGACTCATGGTCACCGTTACTGATGTACACTGCCTTGGCCTCAATAAAATTATTCCCTGCTGCCCACGACTCTCCCCACGATTCGTGGTGATTGACCATGACTCATGGGGTCCTCCCGTCAAGTACACTTCCCCTTTCCTTCACTATTCTTACTCACCCACCCCAAGACTGACCTAACAAGTCGCGGGGACTGACCACAGCTCGTGTTCACGGCCGTAGGATCTCATTTCTCAGATTTCAAATTCATCAGTTACCGTCCCCCATTAGTCACATACGACTCATCCGCTGCACCAACGGGTCACCTCATGACCCGTTCTGTGCCTGGTGCCAGTTTTTAAACTTTTCTCCATTTCAACTCTCGGGTCTGGTCCTTGGGCTTTCGGGGTATAACAATATCTCCCCCTTAGGAACATTTGTCCTAGAATGTTGGAAAACACACATAAAAGAAGGGAAATGCAATTATTATATTCAAATGCCGATCATTTAAATCAAAACTGATGGAATGACTACCTCCGATACAAACTACATAGTTGAACTGAATTCATGAATTATACATACACCCACATACCTAAAATAAACTTGGGCACATGAACTGAACATGAAAACTAAATAGAGTTTTAGGGAAAAAATTGATACCTCAAGCTGGAATTGAGCCAGTAGAAAATAAATGTGGGTATCTAGCCATCATATCTACTTCGGCCTCCCATGTAGCTCCCTCAATATGTTGATTCCTCCATAACACTTTAACTGAAGTTACTTCCTTGTTCCTTAGCCTTCGAACCTGATGATCAAATATTTTCACCGCAACCTCCTCATAAGCAAGGTTGTCTTTTACACCAACATTGTCCACCCGGACAACTAGAGCTAGATCACTCAAACACTTCTTCAAGAGCGATACATGAAACACAGGATGCACAGAAGATAACTCCGAGGGCAACTCCAATTTATACGCCACCTTGCCAAATCTTCTCACAATCCAGTAAGGGCCAACATAGTGGGGACTAAGTTTTCCTTTCTTTCCAAACTGCATCACTCCCTTCATGGGAGATACCTTCAAGAACACCCAATCATCTACCTCGAATTCCAATTCTCTCCTTCTCATATCGGCATAGGAATTTTGGTGACTCTGAGCAATTTTCAGCCTGTCCCTTATCAATTGAACCTTCTTCATAGCCTTATGAACTGAATCTGGCCCTATCATTGCCGCCTCTCCAGCCTCAAACCATCTGATGGGCGGTCTACATCTCCGCCCATAGAGAGCCTTGAACTGCGCCATCTGAATACTAGAATGATAGTTGTTATTGTAGGCAAACTCGATAAGGGGCAAGTGATCATCCCAACCACCTTTGATGTTAATCATGCATGCCCTCAACATGTCCTAGACAGTCTGGATTGTCCACTCCACTTGACCATCCATTTGGGGGTGAAATGTTTTACTGAGCTTAACCTGTGTACCTAGTCCTTTTTGAAATGACCTCAAAAACTGAGAGGTTAATTGGGTACCCCTGTCTGAAATGATGGATAAGGGCACTCCATGCAGTCGAACTAGATCCCAGATATATAGTTTGGCATAATCCTCCACCAAATCCATGGTTTTGACCAGTAGAAAATGAGTAGCCTTGGTCAACCTATCCACCACAATCCAATTGGAGTCATATTATTGGCGAGTACGAGGTAAACCTGTGATGAAATCAATATTCATTTCTTTCCACTTCCATGTAGGAATGCTGATATTCTAAAGCACACCTCCCAGTCTCTGATGCTCAACCTTTACTTGTTGACAGTTCGGACACTTAGCCACAAATTCTGCAATATCCTTCTTCATGCCGCTCAACCAATAGATTTTTCGTAAGTCACGGTACATCTTGGTGGCACCTGGATGGATAGAATACCTGGATCCATGAGCCTCATGCAACATTCGACTCCTTAATTTGTCAACATTCGGAACACATAGGAAACCCTGGTACTGAAGCACACCATCTCTCCCTTTGGATAAGACCTCTACCTTCTAATTTTGAATGGCTTCCTTCAACTCTAGCAAAATCAGGTCCTCATCTTGTCTAGCTTTTACATCAGTCACCAAGGATGATTTTGATCCATTCTGAACAACAACACCGCCATCGATCGGGTAAACCAACCTAACTCCCAACCTTGCGAGTCGATGTACATCTTTCACCAGCTCCTTCTTCCCCTCATCCACATGGGACACACTCTCCATAGAGAGTCTACTAAGTACGTCCGCTACTACATTAGCCTTACCTGGATGGTAAAGGACTCTCATATTGTTGTCCTTGAGTAGCTCCAACCACCTCCTTTGCCGAAGATTGAGGTCCTTCTAGGTAAACACATATTGCAAACTCTTATGGTCCATGAACACATCCATGTGGACCCCATACAAGTAATGCTGCCATATCTTCAAGGCAAATACCACTGCGGCAAATTCAAGATCATGGGTCGGGTAATTATTCTCATGAACTTTTAGCTTTCTGGAGGCATAGGCTATGACTTTCCCATGTTGCATCAATACGCACACAAGTCCGATCCTTGAAGCATCACAATACACTATGAACCCATCGGTACCCTCGGATAGGGTCAACACCGGTGCTGAGGTAAGTCGAGTCTTCATCTCTTGGAAGCTCTTCTCGCAGGCCTCCGACCATTCGAATTTCACTTTTTTCTGAGTCAATTTGGTCAAGGCTATTGCAATAGATGAGAAACATTAAAAAAATTTCCGATAGTAGCCAGCTAAACCCAGGAAACTCTGAATATCTGAGGGATTCACAGGTCTAGGCCAATTCTTTACCGCTTCTATCTTCTAAGAGTCCACCATTATACCCTCACTTGTTACCACATGGCCCAAAATTGCTATGGAGTTCAACCAAAACTCACACTTGCTGAATTTGGAATATAATTGATGATCCCTAAGAGTCTAAAGCACTATTCTCAAATGAGCAACATGTTCCTCCTCGCTTCGAGAGTATATCAGGATGTCATCGATAAGCACAATCACGAACATATCCAAGTATATCTTGAACACCATGTTCATCAGGTCCATAAAAGTTGCAGGAGCATTCGTTAGTCCAAAAGGCATAACTACAAACTCATAATGACCATACCGCATACTAAAGGCTGTCTTCGGGATATTGCTCTCCCGAACTCTGAGCTGGTGGTACCCGGATTTGAGATCTATCTTCGAGAAACATTTGGCACCCTGAAGCTGGTAAAATAAATCATCAATCCTGGGTAAAGGATACCTGTTCTTGACGGTGACTTTGTTCAATTGTTGATAATCAATGCACATCCGAAGGGAACCATCCTTCTTTCGAACAAATAAGACTGGTGCACCCCATGGAGACTTGCTTGGCCTGATGAAACCCTTATCTAACAAGTCCTTCAACTGCTTCTTCAACTCCTTTAGCTTAGTTGGATCCATTATGTAAGGAGGGATGGATATAGGTTGTGTGTCGGGAAGAAGGTCAATAAAAAAATCAATTTCCCTCTCGGGAACAACACTCGGTAAATCATCAAGGAATACTTTTGGTTACTCACACACAACCGGAACCGACTGGATAGTCAGGGCCCCGAACTCAATATCCTTAACCTTAACTAGATGGTATACACAACCTTTATAAATCATCTTTCTGGCCTTAAGGTAGGAAATAAAATGACCTACAGGCACGGTCGAACTACCCTTCCACTCAAAGATTGACTCACCGGAAAGCGGAACTCCACAACACGGGTTCTACAATTAACAGAAGCATAACACGCATACAACCAATCCATGCCAAGAATAATATCAAAGTCAGTCATGGATAACTCTACAAGGTCTGCGGAGGTGACTTTATGCAAACTACTGATCGAGCACCCTCTATACACCCGCTTAGCTACAACCGAATCACCAACAGGAGTAGAAACTGAAAAATGGTTCTGACAAAGTTTTGGGGTTGACTCCAAAGCTACTAGCAATATAAGGTGTCACAAAAGACAAGGTAGCCCCTGGATCTAACAAAGCATAAGCATCAAGGTGAAACACTCGTAACATACCAGTAACCATATCCGGTGAAGTCTCCTGCTCTTGATGGGTCGCAAGGGCATAAAACCTGTTCTGGCGCTGACTTCTGGTTGAACTAATCCAGGCACCCTGTTGAGAGGGACGTGCTGCTGGAGCGGCTGAACTAGCGGCTGGAATACGGGCTCCGCCGCCTCTTGATCTGGCTGAAGGACAGTCCCTGAGTCTGTGCCCGGGTTTTCCACACCTGAAACAAGCGTCTGAGCCAACTAGGCACCTCCCCGGGTGATTCTTTTCTCACCTCACATAAGCTAGGAAAGTGTGCTCTATCTGCATGCTACCCTGGCCTCTTGAATCTGAAGTCCTACTCCTCCGATCCCCTCGTGATCAAGATGGTGTCCTAGCTGATGATAGTGTTAGAGCAAAAGACCTGTGATGACACTGTTGGTGTTGTCCACCCCTCGATCTAGGCTGAGAAATCCCGTAATTGTCTGTCCTGGCCCTCTTGGCCTCTCTCTGCCTCTGATACACTGACTCCATCTGCTAGGCATGCAACACTATGTGGGGAAAATCTATATCTCAGTGCAGAATGGCGATCCTACAGTCCTTATCCAGGTAGTCCACCAGTCCATGCACAAATCAGCTCACCCGAGCCCTCTGGTCTGCCACTAACTCTGGTGCATACTTGGATAAGAGGGTGAACTCCAGAGCATACTCCTGAACCAACATATCACCCTGCTTCAGATTTACAAACTCGGCCACCATAAGTTCCCTCATCTCACGAGGGAAGAACCGATCCAGAAAGGCTGCATGAAACTCTTCCCAACCTATAGGGCCTACTCCCACTGCCCTACTCTCTCTCTATTGCGCCACCCCTTTTAGATGATAAGAGGACAAATCAACGCACTCACCATTTGTCACTCCCATAACCTGAGTGATCTTTAGAATCTCATTGATGAATTCATGCGGGTCCTCATCTACCTTTGACCCAAGCAACTCCGGCGGGTTCATCCTCAAGAAATCTCTAACCCTAGTCGCTGCTGCATTGCCATTTTGTGGAAAATGTGCAATAGCCTGCTAATTGACCTGATTGTTCAAGGCCTGTGCAAGCATCAGGATTAGCTTCTGGAAACTCATCATGGGAACCTGACTTCAGTGCCTAGTGCTCTTGAACTGGTGGGCTTGCTGGTGCCCATTACCATTGCCATCCTCATGGCCTTCACCATTCCCATTTCTCCTAGCATTCATTTTTCAGAGAGCCATTATTCTGAAATTGCGAATACCATGAATTAGAAGGATAAGGATACATTTTATCACACGACATAGATCATGAAAGAAGGGAACATTTCCTAAACGTCTAGTAGCCTCTTCATCAAAAGTTTGGCGCGCTTCACACCCATTAAAAAGACACTATTCAATGCAGCTTTCAGACACCCTAGGACATTTCAAATCTATGGCTCTGATACCATGTTTGTCACGATCCAAATGGAGGCCCAGATCGCAACACAAGACAAGAAGCCTTGAGAGACCCTAAGTCGACCCATGGAATAAGCATGCATCTAACTCAATCAATGAAACTTGATAATCAACAATATAATCATAGCAGGTGTCTAACTTAAACATAACATCAGAATACGAAATTTGAAGTTGAATTCATATATATGTCTGAAATTCCACTAAACATGACGAGTTGATGGTGCAAGACCCCAACTAACTCAACAAAACTGAAACTGAAATACATATAGGAAATATGATAGTCTAGTCCTCAAGAGATGAGGAATCACCAGCAACGTACAATGCTATCTAAGAAGACGGACTATGAGCAGTGCTGAACCTAAGACCCGGGTCCTGTATCATGAAATGATATAGCATAGAGTATGCGGTCAGTACATGGAATGTATCGAGTACACAAGTTAAGTAAAACATACATTTAAAATATATAAAAGATAATAAATGATCATAAGAAGGGGATAACATTCTCATGAAATAAGCAACAAAGGATAACATAAGGCTCAAGGTTTTCAAAACATTTGTAATACAGTCGTAATCTTAATCATAATAGAAAAGATTTATTGAACATGACTTGAGCCAATATACATAATCATAAATATGCATAAATCACGAGAAACAATGGGAGATTCTTATAGCCGATATACCCCATATGAGCACACATGGAGCCCGACCTGTAATCTCTAGTCGGAAGGGTGTTCGTACCTTGCCAAAGGTAGAACCATGAGGGGCATGACATCACACATGAAAGGGCCCATTTGGGAAAAGGGGGATAGTCACAAGGGAGGTCCCATCATATCCTATGGTGGCATGTAGTTCTGATATTCAGGGCAAAACCTAGGCCCGAACCTACTCGGTGTTAAATGCTAGTCCAAAAACATATATAGTGCTCGTAATATAATATACATGAGATTCATGGGCTATTTAAACCATGATAATCATAAACATACTTGTAAATAAGTGAACTAGCCATGAGGGTAAGGCCTGTGGGTCAGCCAAAAACATAATTAGTAAATCATGGGATTCATTCATACTTGTAGATCATATATATACTTTGCAAATAATCAATTCAGAATGGTTATTTGAATAAATCTATATTTTGAATCATAAATCATGATGGGTTTATGAATTTCAACGATTGAATTAAAGATCATACTCGATTCATCATAGAACATGCATAATTAGTCTTAATTTAGTAGAAATTGAAATCCATAAATTTATAATCAAAATAGTTGTAGAATCTAATCATAATTCATAAAATATGATGTAAATCACAAAAGATAATAACCCATTGATACATCATTAGAATTCCACATGATTTAAGTTAAAACCCAATAAGATTTTTTATCAAACTTCATGAATTAGGAGAAAATGTGCATGGGTGTGAACTAGCACACCCATTCATAACCCTACATACCTGTAAATAGCTGATCCTTACCCTCCCTTTAATTCCCAAGAAGGAATTGAAGAAAACCTTGAAGTATTTCCTTGATCACCTCTTTAGTCTAACACTCTTGCATGCAAGAATATGAAAATGGCCTAAAATGAACTTAACACCTTTAAAAGTCACTATTCATAACTCAAAACGACGTAGTTTAGGGCTTAGAAGATTAGGAATTACGAAATAGCCCTTACTAAATTCGCAGAAAATAACTGTCAGGTGGTCCAACTAGGGACCTGATGACTCGTCGTCAAGGGTCACGACTCGTGGCTTTGCTCATGAGGTTCACTTCTTCTCCATTCTTTGGGGCTCGTAGACAATGTAATGACTTATCGCCAGGTGACCACAACTCGTGGTCACCATCTATGATGTACACTGCCTTGGCCTCAACAAAATTATTCCTGCTACTCACAACTCTCCCCACGAGTCGTGGTGACTGACCACAACTCGTGGGGTCCTCCCGTCAAGAACACTTCCCCTTTCCTTCACTATTCTTACTCGCCCACCCCAAGACTAACCTAAAGAGTCGTACCACAACTCGTGGTCACGACCGTAGTATCCCATTTCTAACATTTCAAATTCATCATTTGGCCTCCCCCACGAGTCACATCACGACTTGTGGGCTGCACCAATAGGTCACCTCGTGACCCGTTCTGTGCTTGGTGCTAGTTTTTAAAATTTTCTCTATTTCAACTTCTAGGTCTGGCCCTTGGGCTTCTAAGGTATAACAGGGGTCGACTCTGAACTAGGGGTGACAGGCTCATCTGGAACCTCAAAGGCCTGCATTGGCTGCCTCTTGTTCTTGGGAGCATCAGCGTCCCTTTTGTTGGAAACGGAGATCACACTAGAGGCAGAGCTAGTGGTGTTATCCGAGAAAAGGGATACTCCCGATCTCAAGAAAAGCAGCGATATCAGCACCTCGCATGGCATTGAAGTTTCGTCTTTCCTGACCTTTCTCCGCATTTGATTGACCATTATCTCCCTAAAGTTGATGGGGACCCCTGTCATAATGCAATAGATAAGGATGGTTGCTTCCAAATTCACCCATTGTTTAATCTTGGAGGGCATGATTCAACCACAAATGAAGTCGATCCATAACTTGGCCTCGCAACGCAGGTCATGGCGAGATATCTTACCACCCATAGTTCCCATAGAGTTGTTTCGGTGGCAATGGATGGAGATAGAAATTGAATTGGTCCTCTTTGTTGGTGAGGTGGACCAAATATTCTATACCCTCATCAATTTCGTCCTCCTAAAACAGTGAGTTTATGGTTGCTGGGGTGATGTCTACCTCAACACCTCTCACCAACACTGAGAGTAGGCATGGAAAGTCCTCAACTTTGCCTCTATGTTTCATGCTCTCCTGCCTAGCCTGCTAAGAAGCATAGAATTTCAAGATCAAGCTCCTGCAAAAATCTGAAAGAGGGTTGGCAAAGATATGCCAATGGCGATCGGTGAATTGGGCAGTGATGTTGGGGAAGTCACCCCTCAGCCCCGCCAAATCAAAGCGTTTCCCCACAGTGATGGAGCGGCCTTCACAAATAGCATAGTGCCCGTTCATGTTGGGCACACAAAAGATTATCGCCTTTCTGGTGTTGGCGTGGGCTGAGGTAGCTTTGGCTTTTCCGTTTCCCTTTGATCTTGAAGTGGTAATGTCCTTTCCCCTACTTGGATCCCTAAATGGAGACATTTCCTACAAAAATGATTTTAATGCCATAAAAAATGTTTCTTTTTGCATTTTTTAATGATAAAATAAACAAACAACAAATACTCTAAAGATTTAGATTAGAAACAAGAGGAGGGATCATCATGAAGAAGCTGGCAGCACCGACAGAATGTTGGCGAGCCGCAGGAAGTGGTCCGCAAAATACCGGTGAAATGCCGGTGATAGGCAGAACACTGGTTCATTGAACTTTCCACCAGCGACTCATCTATGAGTCATTGGTCCCAATCCGTGAAGTTTCGATGCGATGGGGAGTCAAGGCTATGGACTAAAGCCAAATTTTTCCTGAACCGACATTTTGCCGAACTTGATCGGCGAGTAGCCAATGGTCGTCGTCCCTATTGCCTCAAAATGCTCACCAACATCTAACTATAAAAAAAACTTACTCACACCATATATAAGCATTGACTGCACAAGCAAAAAAGAAACAAAATGATGATTTACCCTTAAGAACGGCGTCACCCGATCTATCATCGAGCAAATCAGGTCCTTTGTAGCCCTTGGGGTTAATCAAACTTCACCCCAAAATTAGCTATTATACATATCGAGAGAATCTCTAACTACACAATAGAAATAATCTCCACTACACTTATTTAAGCATCAGACCCCCACTCTCTTCTAATTTTACATTATATCAATCAACAACATTCATCATATATATCCACAATAATGCAAATTTGGGGAAAGGGTCAGTAAAAAGAAAGGATATACAGTCTATAGCAAAGTTCATATCCACAAAGGCTACAATTTGTAATAATATCAAAGTGTTAGAAGCACTTTACCAAAACACAGGATTGAGAGTAGATGAGAAATGTGGAAGCTTGAACTTGCTCGACAATGGTGAAGAATTTAACTTGCTAGCAGGGAGTAGGTGATCGTGGGAAAAATAGCATGTCCAAGTGATACTTTATAACTTAAATTAAACTTGTTTATCTAAGTTATTTTATACATTTTCATGTAATTTTTTATAAATGTGAATATATGTGCTAACCAACATGATTAGTCCTTGTTTTGTAGGTTTCAATGATTTTGAGGAACTAAATAATAAGTTGGTGAAGGAAAGGAATGGAGTCGGAAGC
>JACEIK010004738.1:70898-82535 GCA_018107945.1 Datura stramonium
TTTAGATAACAAAATATAAAAACTTTTCTTTACATTGTTGTCTGCATTTGTAGAGTTACAGTTAATTGACACTTGAGTAGATTTGCCCCGTAGTCCAGTCTCTGTGGGATCGATACTTGGCTTACTTGAGCCACTTACTACTTGTTTGACCACGTGCACTTGCGTGTAGTAATCCAGACAGCCGAAAAATAGCATTTAGTGACACTAGGGTAAAGGAAATGGGTTGTAGGGGTTTTATAGGTGAACAGAGAGGAATATGATTGGTTGATAATAAGTTGGGGATTTAATGGTGATTTAATTGAAAGGGAGTGGGAAAATTTAAAAGTGAGTGGGAAGGTAGAGTGTTGGAAGATGAAAAAGTGTATGGGAAAGTATTAAAAGTTAGGAATAAGGGGATTTTGGGAGAATAAAAAAGGAATAGATCCAGTTAGGGTGGTTTAAAAAGCAATCTGGGTCGGATCGGTCAATGGGTGGGTCAAGATTTAAAAAATGCACGTACCTATATCGGCGCCTCACTAACGGTCGCCGATGAGGATTGGCAATTCGCCGCCTTAACATCACTTACCTGAATTTGTGCCTAGTTCTCTACTTCATATCCGGTAGTTTACTGGCGGTTCATGGATTGGATTCTGCGTTCCACCGGTGTACCACCATTTGTGCCCCATTTCTTAGGTATTCTTACCTAAACCGGTCACACGGTGGTTCATGAACTGGTTTCGGCGTTCCACTGTTGACTCGCCAATTTGGCCATTTTTTTCCTAGGTTTCTGCCTCCCTTACCCAAGGCTTCGATGGTTCGTGCATCTAGACCAGTGGTTCACCAGTCTAGCGCGGTGCCTGCCCTATTTTGTGCTTATCCTCCTTACTTTACATCTACTTAGTCCTACAAAACAAAAACAATAATGACATTAAAACACTCAAAAGAAAACACTTTGGTTTCCTCCCAAGGACTGCCTTAGTTAACGTCGTGGAACGACGTATCCCTCATTTAGATTCCATTTTCCGGAGGATTATCCTCCGGCTCATCCTCTTCCAGATCACTCCATTTTCTATCTCATCATTCAACACTCCAATCACCTTGTATTTGTATGGAGGTTCAGACGTTTGGCATACTTTGAAGGTAACCTCTTCACCTCCCGTAGGGCACTTGAGCTCACTTAGCTCTACATCTACCAAGGCTCTGCCCATGGCGAGCAATGTTATCCCTAATATGATTGGGACTTCCACATCCATTTCAATATCTAGCACCACAAAGTCAGCTGGTAGAATAAACTTATCCACCCTCACCAATACATCCTCCAAAATACCCACCGGTTTCTTAGTAGAGCGATCAGCCTAACAATCTCATTGAGGTAGGTTTGGTGTTGCCAAGCCCCAACTTCTTGTAGAATATGAGGGGCATAAAATTTATACTCGCCCCAAGATCACAAAGGGCTTTCTTGAACACACACAACCCAATAGTGCAAGTGATTGTGAAGGCTCCCGGATCCTCCCATTTTGGGGTAAGGTTGCTGATCATCATAGTACCATAATGATGTGTTGTCTCTCCTATGCCACATCTACAAGATTATTCTTCTTCAGTATATCTTTCATAAACATTGCATATCCAGGAATTTAAAGTAAACCATCCACCAATGGTATATTTATGGACAATTTGCTGAACATGTCGATAAATTTGTTGAATTGATCATCCTTTTTCTTCTTGGCTAATCAATGTGGATAAGGAGGTGGAACTCTTAGTTCTTGTTCTTTCTCACTTGAGGTATTCATTCCCGCATCTCCCTTCTCATCATTTGAGGGAGACTCATAAACATCTCCATCACCTTGATCCTCAACATTGTGACAACCATTTTGTGCTTGTGGCACCTCATCTGATTCTCACATTACTTGCCTTTGGGGCAAAAACTTCCTTTTAAATAAAGCCGCATCTCCATGCATCTTGCCACTCCTAGTGACAATGTCCATGCACTGACTATCCTTTTTGGGATTGGCATTGTATCACTAGGAAGTGTTCCCTTCATCCGGGGTTCATGTGAGAAGATAAGTGGTTCATTTGGGCCTATAAATTCTTGATAGAGGCAGGGTGTGAACTTACTGTTTGGGAAAGGTTTGACACCTCCCCTTTAAGCTCTTTGACCCCTCTGTCCATTGATTCAACTTTATTGAGAACCCTTGAAAACATTTCTTCAATTTTTGTGTTCCCAACATCACTCAAACCTGGTTGAGATTGGGCTTTCTAAGCTTTAGGAGGGGGAACATACGGATTCAAGCTTCTATGATAGCGGTCTCCCTCATGATTTTTCTCTCTATTGCCCGATCTCTCATTTCGATCAGGACACCCTTGTGTGTCACAATTTCCCCAACCTTGGGTCTCTTCCCTTGGGCTCCAAGGCCCTTGATTATTCCCTTAGTACCCAGGTCGAGAACTCCCCATTTGATTTTCCATATATTGCCACTCCTCCTCGTACCTTGGTGGCAAAGACTCTCCCTCAAAATGCATTGGACCTTGCATTCCCACAGCATTCACAACTTTAGGACCAACTCTCATCACATGATTAGTCATTAACTCCAGTTGAGTCATCATTGTAGCAAGATTTTAATCTTACTCTTCCTCTCTTTTTCTCATTTCAGCCGTTAGCAAACTAGAACCAACATTATGTGAAGATACATTCGTCTCCCTTGTATGCCATGCCCTATTCATCTTCGTCATCCTATTTAAAAGGGATTTAGCTAGACCATACGTTTGGTCCATGATGGATCCCCTAGCTAGATTATTGGTGACTGATTTATTGATGGATTTTAGGGCTCAATAAAAGCTTTGAAGTAGCACTCCACCGGGAAGACTATGGCTAGGAAAAATAGACATTTTTTTCTTAAATCTCAGTCATGCTTCATTCAAAGGCTCAACCAGCTCTTGCCCAGAGTTGGTAATATCATCCCTTAGCTACAACATCCTTGAGGGAGGGAAAAAATGATCCAAAATGGCTTCTGTCAACTCTTGCCACGAGATGATGCATCCTGAGGCAACTCTTCCAACCACATAGTTGCTTCTCCTATTAGGGAGAATGGAAATAGCCTCAACCTGATAGACTCTTGGCTTATATTCGTTATGTTAAAACTGTTTGCAAATCTCTAGGAAGTTCCTCAAATGGCAGTTTGCATCATCACTTTGTTTACCCTTGAAGAGCCCTTTCATTTGCAACAGGTGCAACATCATACTAGTAACATGAAACACCACATTCCCCACTGTAGCTGGTAGGTGAATGGCACCGGTGATCTCAGGCATGACAGGATTATCCTCTTCATGTCCATATTTCATTCCACCGAGTTGTAATACCCTGAAATCCCTAATTTTAGACCCGAGGGTTAAAATGGAGAAAACAGGAATTTTGCACCATGTCATAAGATGAGTCATCCAATGACCCATGAGGAGACTTCATAAGTTGTTAAGTGACTCATGAAGTGAAGGGAGAATTGTCAAGAACTTATGGGGGGTGACCACGAGAGAAGCAACGAGTTGTTAAGTGAGTTGTGGTCAAGATGGTCTATGGTTCAAGATTTAATTTCCCAGAGATGCCACGAGAGGCAGCCACGAGTTGTCAAGTGACTCTATGACTCATGGAGTTGGTCGTGTGCAGGAGTAGAACTTGAATTTTGAAATTAGGGAAGTGTAGTCACGACTGGGTCACCACGAGTCATTACGTACACCACGAGTCGCGGTGTCCCTCGGGGTGACTGGCAAAATGTATTTTCCCTATGTTTTAGTGAGGGTGTTTTCCTAATTCCTAAGCTCCTAAGTCCTAAACGAAGTCATTTTAAGCTCAGTTAGAAGGGTTTTAAAAATACTTAACCTATTCTAAACCTCCCAATTCCATGAATGCAAGATCAAGGAGTCTATTGAAGATCAAACTAGAGGATTCTTTAGGTTCTTCCTCAATTCGCTTGGATTCTCAAGAGAGGTTGTGAAATTCAAAGTAACCAGATATGTGGCATTATGAATGGGAGTATTCCTTCACTTCCATGCCCAAATCCTCTTCTAATTCATGGAATTTTAAATTGATGATTCTATGGGATTTTAACCTAATTTGTGGAATTCTCTAAGTATCTATCATGGGTAAAATCTATTCATGTTTCTAATGTTGTTTTAAGATTCGTGGGCATGCTTTATAATGATTTCAATTACAAATTTATGATCTCAAAGTCTTATAATGATGATGCCCAATTATGAAAGTTCATGAAGAGTTGAGATTATGATTTATGCTTCCAAGTTTGATGAAATGTTTATGATGAAAGTATGATTTCGAATTACCCATATTTTACTCATGAATTTGACTATTGAATCTATCTCAAAGCATGTATAAGTTTTGGGAAAGGCCATATGATCAAGTATGTTTTATGATTTACTACAAATTTCATGTTATTAGCTTACCACATGGTTTTGGAGTCTAGACTCCCACTTTTCAGCTTGTGGTATGGTTTGAGCCAATGCTCCTCATGTTATGTTTTATATCATGTATGTACTATTATGATTCAGTTTTGTCACAAAATGATAGTTTAGCTTCATTGAAAAATGATGGAGAGCATATGCATGTTTTTGGGAGTAGTGTCTAGCACTGAGTAGGCTAATGGTTTAGTCAACCCTGTGCCTCAGAACTACGTACCAATGTAGTTAAGTTTAGATTTTTTGGGACCTCCTTTATGAGCTCTTCCTGCCCCCGAGGGGCCTTTAGCTTGATATCGATATCATGGTGCGCCCTTAGCCTTGGAAAGGCTTTGGATGGCTCAACCCAGTTGAATGTAACAGTTGTGACCACGTAAGCTCTATCACGGTAATGTCAGTTATATGAAGAGTCTCCCATCGTTCCTCATGATTTCAGTTATGCATGTTCATCAGTCATGATATTATGTTTTCAACAGGTTTGACCCAATGTTTAGTTATAGTTATGATTATTATATTCAGTTTTTGGCCATTTGAATCAGTTATGATACTCAGTCATGTTTAAATCATGTTTTCAGATAATAGCATGCAAGGCTTACTCTCAGAATCTTATCTTGAATATATTTTATTATATGCATGATTTTAGTTTTACTTACCTTGCATACTTAGTACGTTCTAAGTACTGACCCTATACTCTATGCTATAATGTTTCATGATACAGGCTCAGACGTTTAGGTTTAGTCCCGCCGCTAGCTAGATTTCTCAGAGTTCTAGCATACTCAATCAGTTGGTGAATCCTCATACTTCGAGGACCTTTTAATTAGATTGTATTAAGTATCTTCAGTTTCAGTTTAGTAGTGAGTTAGTTGGGTCTTGTCTCATCAACTCATCAGGTTATATAGGCTTATCAGACATAACATATATTTAGCTTCAAATCAGTATTATGTTTTTTGTTGTTTAGATGTTATTAGATTTTCAGACTTCCGCTATTTCAAATATTAGATTTCTGCATTTATTATGTTGAGCTTTAGTTGTTATGTTCATTCCATGGGTCGACATGGAGCCTCTTAGGGTTTTTTGTCATGTGTCTGGATTTGAGCCTATGCTCGGGTCGTGACACGAGCTTTCGCCTGCTTGTGAATGTTGGATCATATGAATTGACCCTAGATGGGTGTGAAGTGTCCTAGGGTGTTTGAAAGCCGCGTTAACTAGAGTCTTTTTCATAGGTGTGAAGCGCGCCACACTTATGATGAAGAGGCTACAAAATGTTTTAGAAAATTTCCCTTCTTTCATGATCTATGTTGTGTGATGAAATGTCTCTCGATCCCTCTAATTAGTGCTATACGCGTTTGCAAAATCATGCCTCCTCACCGAGTTAATGGAAGAAGAAATAGGAACGGATATGGACATGAGAATGGCAATGGAGATTGGCACCAATAGGCCTCACCAACCCCCGAAGATCATGTGCCCGAGCAGGTTGCCCATGTAGAGTTTAGGCAAGCCATCCAAATGTTCGCACAGGCATTGATCGCCCAGGTCAACTAGTAAATGATAACGCATGTTTCCTAGAATGGGAATGCGGCAGCAACAAAAGTCAGGGACTTTCTTAGGATGAACCCTCCAGAGTTTCTCGAATCAAAAGTGGACCAGGATCCACACGAGTTTATTGATGAGATCCAGAAGATCACCCAGATTATGGGGGTGACGAGGAGGAGTGCACAGAACTAGGAACTTATTAGTTAAAAGGGGTTGCCCATATTTGGTTCAGAAAGTGGAAGGATAGTAGGGCAGTTGGAGCGGGTTCCATTTGTTAGGATGAGTTCCAAACTGTGTTCTTGGATCGGTTCTTTCCCTAAGAGATGAGACAGATCAAAGAAGTGGAATTTGTGAACCTGAGGCAGAACAACATGACGATCCAAGAGTATGCTTTAGAGTTCACTCGCCTATCCAAATATTCATAAGAGATGGTGGCTGATCAGAGGGCTCGAGTGAGTAGATTCGTACATGGGATAGCGGACCATGTGGTCAAGGATTATAGGAGCATTGTGCTCCATCAGGATATGGACTTCTCATGGTTGGTTCTGTACGCCCAGCAGATAGAGGCGGTACAAGTGAGTGAGCAGGAGAGAGAGGCCAATAGGGCCATGACCGACATTTTTGGGTTATCCCAGCAGAGGCCTGGTGGTGGGCTTCATCACCAGTCCCACCAGAGATCATCATCCCCAGCACCATCAGAAGCAAGTGTCCCATCCAGATCTAGGCGCAACCAGAAGGGACAAGTGTCAGGAACTCGAGGTTAGGGGAGAAGATCTGTAGAGCCCAATATTCCTAGTTGTGACAGGTGTGGCAAGAGGCACACTGGTCAATGCCTAGTAGGTACAGGTCCTTGTTTCAGGTGCGGAAAGCCCAGACATATGCTTAGAGATTGTCCAGCAGCTAGACAGGGACATAGTAAGGGCCGAGACCAAGGCACTAGTTCAGCAGCCCCATCAGCACACTCGACTTAGTAGGGTGCCTCGACTAGTGCACGTGGTGGTCAGCGCCAGAACTGATTCTATACCCTTGTATCGCGTCAAGATCCGGAGGTCTCCCCAGATATAGTTACTGGTATGTTATGAGTATTTCACCTTAATGTATATGCATTGTTATATCTAGGGGCTACTTTATCTTTTGTGACGCCCTATGTTGCTACTAGTTTCAAAGTCTGTCCCGAGATCCTATCAAAACCCTTCTCAGTCTCTACTCCAATCGGTGATTCAGTTATAGCTCGAATAGTATATAGAAATTTCCCTGTCACAGTCCTTCAGAAAGTCATCTTAGCAGATTTAATAGAGCTAGCCATGAAGGATTTTGATGTTATCTTTGTCATGGATTTGCTACATGCATCTTATGCCTCAGTAAATTGTAGAACCCGTGTGGTAGAGTTCCGATTTCCTAGTGAGCCAGTCCTAGAGTGGAAGGGTAGTTCATTTGTGCCTGCAGGTCATTTCATTTCCTACCTTAAGGCCAGAAAGATGATCTCTAAAGGTTGCGTGTACCATCTAGTTGGGTTAAGGATGCTACATCCAAAACCCTGACTATCTAATAAGTTCATATAGTGTGCGAATATCGAGAAGTGTTCCCAAATGATTTACCAGGAATTTCTCTCAAGCAGGAGATCGATTTTGGTATTGACCTTCTTCTAGATACGCAACCTATATCTATTCCACCTTACATAATGGCTCCAACTGAGCTAAAGGAGTTGAAGAATAAGTTGAAGGATCTTTTAGACAAGGGTTTCATCAGACCTAGCAAATCCCCGTGGGGTGCACCAATCCTCTTTGTCCAGAAGATTAACGGTTCATTTCGGATGTGCATCGACTATCGACAGTTAAACAAGCTCACCATCAAGAACAGGTATCCCCTCCCCAGAATTGATGACTTATTTGACCAACTTCAAGGTGCCAAGTTTTTTTCAAATATAGACCACAGATCTGGATATCATCAACTCAGGGTTAGAGAGAGTGACATCCCCAAGATAGCCTAGGACTTGATATGGTCACTATGAGTTTGTAGTTATGTCTTTTGGACTAATAAATTCTCCTGTAGCTTTTATGGATTTGATGAACAGGGTGTTAAGGCCGTATTTGGACATGTTCGTGATTGCATTCATAGATGACATTCTCATATACTCTCGGAGCGAGGAGGAGCATGCTGCTTATTTGAGGGTGGTGCTACAGACTTTGAAGGATTGCCAACTGTATGCTAAATTCAGCAAGTGTGAGTTTTGGTTGGACTCGGTAGCATTTTTGGGTCATATCGTATCGAGTGAGTGTGTACAGGTGGACACTCAAAAGATAGAAGCTGTGAAGAATTGGCCTAGACCTGTTAGTCCTTCAGATATCAAGAGTTTCTTAGGTTTAGATTGTTACTACCGAAGGTTTGTTGAAGGATTTTCATCTCTTGAAGTACTATTGACTAAGTTGACTCAGAAGAAAGTGAAATTTCAGTGGTCGGAGGCCTGTGAGAAGAGCTTCTAAGAGTTGAAGACTCGACTCACCTCAGCACCAGTGTTGACTCTACATGAGGGTACTGATGGGTTTGTGGTATATCGTGACGCCTCAAGGATCGGCCTTGGTTACGTATTTATGTAGAACAGTAAGGTTATAGCCTATGCTTCTAGGCAGCTGAAGGTCAACGAAATGAACTATCTATCTCACGATCTCGAGTTGGAAGCGTAGTATTTTCCTTGAAGATTTGGAGGCATTATCTATACAAGGTCTATGTGGATGTGTTTACAGACCACAAAAGCCTACATTACATGCTTACCCAAAATGATCTAAATCTATGTCAAAGGAGGTGGTTGGAGCTTCTTAAGATTATGATATGAGTGTCCTTTATCATCCGGGCAAGCCTAATGTAGTGATAGACACTCTTAGGAGGCTTTCTATGGAGAGTGTGTCCCATGTAGATAAGGAGAGGAAAGAATTAGTGAAGGATGTGCATCGGCTTGCATGACTAAGAGTTTGTCTTGTTGACTCAACAGATGGTAGTGTCATTATTCAGAATGGATCAGAATCTTCCTTGATGACTGAAGTCAAAGCTAGACAAGACGAGGATCCTATTTTTGTAAAGCTGAAGGAAGCTGTTCGAAATCAGAAGGTGGAGGTTTTCTCCCAAGGGGGAGATGGTGTACTATGATATCAGGGTCATTTGTGTGTTCTAGGTATTGGTGACTTGAGGGAGCGGATGTTTCATGAGGCTCATGGTTCCATATATTCTATACATCTAGGTTCCACCAAGATGTACCATGATCCACGGGAAGTTTATTGGTGGAATGGCATAAAGAAGGACATAGCAGAGTTTGTGGTAAATTGTTCGAATTTGTCAGCAGGTTAAAGTTGAGCATCAAAGACCTGGAGGTGAGCTTCAAGACATGAGTATCCATACTTGTAAGTGGGAGGAAATAAATATCAACTTCATTACAGGGTTGCCTCGTACTCGTCGGTAGTATGATTCTATTTAGGTTGTTGTAGATAGGTTGACAAAAGCAACTTATTTTCTACCAGTCAAAACTATCAATTCAGTAGAGGATTATGCTAAGGTTTATATTCGGGAGCTAGTTCTATTGCATGGAGTGCCCTTGTCCATCATATCAGATAGAGGTACAGTTTTGGAGATCGTTTCAAAAGGGACTTTGTACTCAGGTTAATCTTAGTACAACATTTCACCCCCAAACAGAAGGTTAGGCTGCATGAACCATTCAGACTCTTGAGGATATGTTGAGAGCATGTGTTATTGATTTCAAAGGTAGTTGGGATGACCATTTACCTCTCATCGAGTTTGCATATAACAATAGTTAGCATACCAACAATCAGATGGCTCCATTTAAGGCTCTTCATGGGTGGAGGTATAGATCACCTATTGGTTGATTTGAAGTCGGTGAGGCTACCTTTATAGAACCAGATTCAGTTCATGAAGCTATGGAGAAAGTTCAACTTATAAGGGAAATGTTGAAAATAGCTCAGAGTTGCCCAAAGTCCTATGTGGATGTGAGGAGGAGAGAACTTGAGTTCGAAGTTGATGATTTGGTGTTTTTGAAGGTGTCTCGCATAAAGGGAGTGATGAGGTTCAGAAAGAATGGGAAACTTAGTCCCCAGTATGGTGGCCCAGACAAGATTGTGAGACGTGTTGGCATGGTGTCTTACTAGTTGGAGTTGCCCTCAGAATTGTCTTTAGTACATCCAATTTTCCATGTTTCACTTTTAGAGAAATGCATGAGTGATTCGGCTTTAGTTGTTCCGGTGGAGAGCGTAGGTGTGAAGGATAGCCTTAGCTACGAAGAGGTTCCAGTTGAAATGCTTGATCTTCAGGTTCGGAAGTTAAGAAAAAAAGTAGTAGCTTCAGTAAAGGTTTTGTGGAGGAATCAGCATGTTGAAGGGCTATATGGGAAGTCGAAGCAGATATTATGGCTAAATACCTGCATCTATTCCCTTCTGGTTCAGTTCCAGCTTGAGGTATCAGTTTTCTCCTTAGTACTCTATTCAGTTTCATGTTCAATTCATGTGTTCTAGTTTCTTTCATGTCAATGCATGTATGTGTGATTCATGAATACAGTTCAGTCATGTATTCCAGTACAGAGTCAGTCACTCCATCAGTTTTCAGGTTTAGATGTTTAGTATTTGAGATGTCAGTGCTACTCCCTAGCTTTTTAGTATATTCATTCACATTCGAGGACGAATGTTCCCAATGAGGAGATTTTGTAATACCCCAAAAGCACTAAGATCAGACCTAAGGGTTTAAACGGAGAAAACAGAAATTCTAAATCAAGTCACAGGATGAGTCGTCCACTGACCTATGAGGAGATTTCACGAGTCGTTAAGTGACTCGTGAAGTGAAGGGAGAATTGAGAAGAATTCATGGTCAGGGGTTGACCGTGAGAGAAGCAATGAGTCGTGGTCAGGGCAATGAGTCGTTAAGTGAGTCATGGTCAAGATGGTCTATGGTTCAAGGTTTAATTTTTCGGAGATGCCACGAGAGACAGCCACGAGTCGTGATGTGACTCCACGACTCATGGTGTTTGTCGTGGGTAGGAGCAGAACTTGAAGTTTGAAATTGAGGCAGTGTACTTCACGACTGGGTCACCACGAGTCGCGGTATCCCTCTTGGGGACTGGCAGAGTGTAGTTTCCCTGCGTTTTAGTAAGGATGTTTTCGTAATTTCTAAGCTCCTAAGTCCTAAACTACGTCATTTTAAGTTCAGTTAGAAGGGTTTTAAAGATACTTAACCTATTCTAAACCTCCCTATTCCATGCATGCAAGATCAGGGAGTCCATTGAAGATCAAACTAGAGGATTCTTTAGGTTGTTCCTCAATTCGCTTATTTTACGTCGCGACACGACGCATCAAGTTTCACCACTTTTCCCTCCACTATGAGGATATGAATCTCACCCAAAATTTCTTCTCCAGTTTCCTCGTATGCTCTAGGGGTGGTGGTGAAAAAACGAAAGGACCAAGCAGTAGATGTCGCCTCTGGCACTTATTAGCCCTTATGTAAGTGAAGTCATTTTGTCTCTCGGAATCAGCAAATTTCATAATATATGGGGCTTGTTCCTCCTCTATACCTTTCTCTACAAGATTGGAAGACTCTATTTCTAGGTTGTCAACCAAACTTAATGTCGAGAAATGCTTCGAGTGGGGTACAATACACCTCAACTCTGAA
>JACEIK010004739.1:17036-44852 GCA_018107945.1 Datura stramonium
GGGACGGGAAACCAATGTTACCAATGAAAGTAGTAGTCTTGAATTTTTGAATAAACAGGGAGATATGCTCTTCCTGCGACCCAAGAGCGTATTTGTTCAAAGAGTTAGCAATGACTTTCTCCCCACCCGAAAATTGTAGTAAGCAGGAGAAAGACATTCATATATTCTCCAGGCATGGATAAAGAGAAAGATAGAGCCGAAAGCCACAAGGATTAAGAAATAGTAATGTATCAGGGCGGAGCATACCTTCCACTTAGGAACAAGAAATGGACCTATTAAGTTAAGATGTTGGTTCGGGTGGGGAATTCTTTTAAGAATAAAGAATTCGAATAGAATCTAATTCATGTTCATGTTAACAGAAAATCGGATCCAATACTAAGACGCTTGAGAGAAAAGAATGTAGTAGCAGTCCTTATATATCGTATTAATAATAGAAATATGGCCGAAAGAAAAAATCTATATTTGACAGCTCTTACCTACTCTAACCTTGCCAAACTAAGAATGTAGCAGGTGAGATAAGGAGTATGTTGTCAATTCCTTGGATCTATTGCGTGATGGTTTTTTAGAACCATATTTTTGCTGCACTTGGACCTCCACAGCTTCCAGGGGTAGATAGCCTTTTTTGCTTATATGGATCAGAAAAGAGTTATTTGGGAAAGAAGATACACCAGACTCCCTAGATCAATGGAAGGTCTTGTGTAGATGAATTACCTAAACCAACTTTGAATATTCTATTTAAAATCTTGTTTCTAGATTTGGACACCTCTAGCATAAAAAGAAAATAGCGTATATACAAGACTAGCCTTTTTTCTCAAGCGTCTTAGTATTGGATCTGCTCTTCTGTTAACATGAACATGAATTACATTCTATTTGAATTCTTCAGATCATGGCCTTACCACTTGGTCTCTGATGGTTAGTGCGGGAATCGGCATAGAAGCTTAGGGTAATTTACACTGCGCGTTCCCGTTGGATCGGACACATGTTAGCTGTAGGAAGTATGGTTCCGCCTTCTTGGGTGACTCTTTCCTTTTGTAGCATTCTTTATCGGTGGAAGGTATCGAATGATGGCTAACTTGTCTTATCTTTTTTGATTGATTGATTTATGGATGGAAGGTTCGGACAAGAATTCCCAGGCTACATAAATAGAAATTGCAAATGGACAGAAAGAGATGGAGGAAAAAATAGAAGAAAATTGGAAAGAAGAGCAAACCAACAAAGGACCAGATAAAGAGCTAATAACTATTCAGATTGGGACCTCTCCTAATGAAATGGTGGATAGTTTAGTATAATATTCATTTCAGACTGCCGTTGCCTACTTAAGACTAAAATAGAAAAATTCTTTTTATTGCATTCTCAACTCTCTCGTTCCCTTTATATTATCTATTTTTGGTCGGAAAAATGTTCTTGCCTCTATCAACAACTCCTCTCCGCTCGCCCATCGAAAGGAAAGGGTAATGGTTATACACCTCTTATCACATTCACTATAAGAAAAATACAGTTAGCCTACAAAACAAAGGAAGGGCGATACAACATAAACCTCAGTCAGAGCAGGAAGAAAAAAATTACAAATGATGGCAGAAGATGACTTTTTTGATCTCATTCGTATTCCAAGACCGTTACTAATCGTTTAAGGTGGGTGGAGAAGCAGGAGGGGATCCCTGTCGTTAGATCATCCAACATTATATTTTAGCACTGTCCCTAAATTAATCAACCAAGTAGAAGTTGAAGTTTTAGTTGGAATCCATATAGTTTAGTAGTTTTTTACTATGTATAGCCCCCTATTGTTGATAAAGAGCTTCTCCACCCCTTTCTTAGGATTCAACATTTACGATATGTATTGCATCTTCTTCGCCTAATCTCCATTCAGGGTGATTTAAACCATGATATAAGCTTTAGACCTATCCACGAATAATAAATATTTCACCCAGGCACAATGACACAATTATTAGGGGCGCACTCTCTTTCAGTGATAGTTGAATCCCTATCTCCCTTTGCTTTGCCAAATAGAGAAAGAGACTTTTATTTATAAATATACAAGCTAGAGAGATATTCATATCTTTTTGATGAATGTGGTATCGAGGTTCAGTGGTTGTGAGAGTCTGTGGTCAGTTGGTTAAGACCGGCTTCGAAATTATCAAGAAAACTGCTTCAAAATAAATCAACAATGCCTTCTTAGGTGACTCTTTCCTTTGATAGCATGCTCTATCAGAGAAAGGTGTCGAATGATGGTTGACTTGTCTTGTCTTTTTGATTGATTAGCTTACGAATAGAAGGTTCAGACAAGAATTCCTAGGCCGAGGGTTCATTCATTATGAACTAAAAAGTGGTTGGTTGATTAGTACGGTCTTAAAAAGATCACAAAATTCATGATCGGTCATTCCGTTTTTGCTTTCATCAAGTAGCCGATGCGAATATATGATTTCTCTCTTTCAATCGGAGCCTAACGACGTACCTTTAACTTGAAAGGCTAAACTAGTAAGAAAGAGCTATCAAACTATAGAACCTCACCTAAAAAAAGGCCTTCAAAAGAGCCTGAAGTAGAGAAACCTACCAATAAAAGAATACCTATCAAAATGGTAAACCTTTAGAATAAAGAGCAATTGGTAGGTCAAATCCCTCTGTCCAAGTGATTGAGTTGAAGCTTTGGTATTGTCCGAAGGGGGCAATGCTGCAAGAGCACATGTGAGTGATAAGCATAGGAGGCGCGTCAGAAAGGCAACAATAGCAGTGTGGTTCACATCGCTATATTGAGATCTACAGGGTGGAGGGTACTTTGACTGCCTTGTATCAGGCGAAGAAATAAAAAAGGTGATCACATCTAGTTTTGAAGTTGGCTTAACTTAACTTGATGACCCGCTTATAAAATTTTCTGACCTGAAATGCTGCATATAAGTGTTTTTCTTGGTTGGTGATTAGTCAATAAAGTCATTCTAGATCTCGTGTGGGGCCTTTCCCTCTCTTCCTCTTTTTGTTTCCTTCTCTTCTCCCTTTTATTTTTCCCAAATAATTTCATTGTTCCGCTTAATTTTTGCTTTAAATCTTGCTTCACATCACAAAAATTGAAATTGTAAATGGACAGAAAAAGAGGAAGAGAAAATAGAAGAAAATTGAAAAGAGGAGCAAACCAAAAAAGACAAAAAAAAAAGGGAAAGAAGAAAGTGTAATCATTGCCTTCAAGTCAGAATTGCCTCTTAGGTCTTTGATTCATTCCTTGGAAGTTACCTTAACCGGAGGATCAAGCTTATCAAAATGCTCTAGGAAACAATTTCTTATGAGAGGTCCTGGTCTTCTATACCCTCCCTAGTACTGCTTAAAAGAACCTAGTTCCCTATTATCGTGTCATGATGATATCCGCCTCAAAATCCTCTGCTTGCTTCTTCTCCTAGTGTTTCAAAATAAGAGTAAAAGAAAAAGTCGGTTTTTAAATAAATAAATTGGATCATTCAATGTTTATAAGGAGGTCGATATCAGGTATTGTCCTTTTTTTATATGGATGAAATTATAGAGCAATCCGCCTTTACAACCTTTGATTAGTGGATGAAAGAGAAGTAGAGAAAAGGGGTACACAATAGAGGAAATCAAGGAATATATAAAGCCTAACAAGTAAGCCATGCTTCCCTGAAATTTGCCAGAACTGTTATCACCTATGGTTGATTAAGAAAAGAAACTGGAAACAATAGACATGGTAAGTTCTGCCCCTGGCATTTCTGCCTTAAGGAAATGATTACACCTTTTTCTTTCTCTTCTTTTTACCATTTGCAAAATCAAAAGGAACAAAAAAAGCTTATAATTGTCAGGAAGAACAACTCTTATTATTTTAATAGTTTACCCAAGAGAAGCTTATAATTGTCAGGAAAAACAACTCTTATTATTTTAATAGTTTACCCAAGAGTTATTGATTGATTGAAATTGAGGACTCAAGATGAGAGGACTTCTTTGAGCCCTAAGATTTGTTCTCTTCGCAAGTTTCAAGAAGGTGCCAGTTGACCTTCTTTTTCGTCAAAAGAGTGCTCATTAGAATATCTTCTCACTTCCATCGTGATTTCAGATGGGGATTAGGAAGGAGATATAATAGTGGACCACTATATTAATGTTACACCCCGTAAGTTCTTGACACTTAGTTGGCCTATTCACATATTGGTTAAGAGTTTTAGAATGCCATACGTGCGAAAAAAGGGCCCGAGGAGAGACCGGACAAGCGCCAAGTCGGAGCATCGCAAGGCAAATGCGACTTATAAATCACATTCGATAAATGCGACTTAAAGGCCCCAAGTATATAAGGCCTCCCACCTTGTCTTAAATCATTTCCTCTTCATTTTATTCCAGAGAACGAACATAAACAGTAAGGGACGAAGGGGTTTACATAAATTTCCTTCAGTTTACGCCGTCAAACTCAGTCCAAACTCAAATTAACTTCACGTAGCGAAGTATAAAGTTGCAGGGAGCATTCCTACGAAGTTAGTTTCGTGAAAATCGACCGACGAATCATCGTCTCACCGAGCCAAGGTAAGTGGAATTGCTATAAACTAGTTTTAATACACTCCCGACATTAAAGTAAGTATTTCTCCCTTCTAGACTCCTGAGAAATTGCGAGTTTTAGGCCGTTCTTCGATAAGTCAAAGAATAGGCAGTAAATATATTCATAAGTATGGTTTCTCTCCAAAATAATAGTAGAATTAGTTCTATTCCTTCGTGAATATGAATACAGTTGAGGAAATAACTGAATATTAGCCGAGCTACGCTAGTTAATCAGGAAGCCGACAGTTAAGGTATGTAAAGCCAGTTCCTTTTGGCAAGCTAGTAGTTTCAGTATAGCAAAATAGTACGAATTCCAGTAGAATGTTTCAGAAGCCGTATATTATATTCAGTATGAGTTCAGTAAGCATGTTAGAATTATTATACAATGTTCAACATGAAACTTAATAAAACAGCATAAGTCCCAGCAGAATATTCAGTATTATTGAGACTCAATATATCTCGATTATCGGATTCGGTATATCTCGATTATCAGATTCAGTATATGCAGTATCCAGATTCCAGTATATTTCCAGTATGAGTTTCAAAACAGAATACCAGATCATAAATATTATTATCAGATTCAGTATATATATATTACATGCGGTTATTGCTATATGTGGAGACATGATTGTTACGTATTTGGGCACCATTTGAGAGCCTTGACCTCCCCAGGGTTAATAGGCGCTGCCGACTCGCCCGCTGGGGGTGAGGATACGCTGCTCTACGGAGTGGCATGCCGTCCGCCAACGGACGAAGATGGGATGTAGATTCCCCATAGTAGGTTGATCAACACTATACCACACCCCCTGTCGGCGCTTACGCCGAGTGCAGATTCTGATCTCAGTTACGAGATTTCAGATTTCCAGATTTTGAGTCCTCCAGACTCGAGATCCAGCTATAGTCAGGGGCTGGGGGGCCCAAGTTGCATACCCCGGGGGCGATTAGGATGCTTTCATGAATTTACTAGGTGGATGGTATGACACGGTAGGGGTATATAGATTGTGTGCTGGTTGGTACCTTACGACTTATGAAATTTGGTAAAGGTTCTTTTATGCTATGTTGTGTTAGTTATTAATAGATAGAAAGTAGACCGCCATGTTATCAGGTATGACTCTTACTCTCTCTAGTAAAAAGTTGTACATCTTTTCAGTCAGTCTCAGCCCCGTCTCCTATTACTTCCAGTATCTATGCATTATTGTTTACTTTCGGTTATTTTCGATTATTACTTTGCATACTACGCCACTAGTTATCTTGCGCCCATTTTCAGTCTTGCATTACTTGCTTGCAGGTACTCATAGACGAGCAGATCCCTCATGGATTCAACCAGCATACAACGCCTTCAGCTCCTTTCATCCGGAGCTCGAAAGACAAGGTTGACTTCCCTTTTATTTTATGCAGTATGGGTAGGACCGGGCCACATCTCCCGACCATCTTGCTATTCTTAGAGGCTTTCACGGGTGTATATATTCCCCGTGGATTGCATTGTGTAGGCCGTGTGGGGCCATTTGTGTCTTTTAGTTATGCAGCAGCCGTATGGGAGGCTTATTCAGTTAGTAGTAGTGACCTTGTCAGTCACATAGTAACTTAATTTTTTCATTTCGAGATAAACTAGTAAGCATGGTGGCCTTGTCGGCCCACGCAAGTTCCGTATACTGAAGTTGTTAAATTGTTGTTATTTTCCTATAATTTGACTATAGGCCTTATTTGGCAATTTGTATTTATAACCGTTATATAGCCCGTCGTTTTCTTGAATCCATAGTGAGCCAGCCTGGCACCGAGAAGTGCTTAGGCTCAGTTAATCCATTAGTCTAGGTCTTAGTAGGGGAACGGTGCCGATCATGCCTCCCAGTGCAGGCGTGAAAAACTTGGTATCGGAGCGGGTCGTATCCCGGGGGACTCTGCAAGCCGTGCTAAGTAGAATCTAATCTATGGATGTGTTGTGCACCACATACCATAGGCAGGAGGCTGCATGGCATGATAGGGTGATTTACTCTTTCTTTATATTCGAGTCGTGCCATAGAGCAATACAATATAGGGGTTTGAGTCCTAAAGCTTATTATACTCTTTGTTTACAAATAAAATGTCGAGATCGGCGACATCCTATCACAGGCAGAAAGATTGGATATAGCAGTAGGAGAGAACACCAGCAGGATGCCTCACCTCATTTCAGATCAGCCCGATATGAGGCGATACAAAAACATCGTCCCGACCTTCTCAGCAGTCTCCACCATCGGGAGCCAATCGGGACGACACCACCTCCGGCGGTTCCTATACTATACCATCTGACGGGGAGGTCGGGGAGTGCGATAGTTATATTTAGCGCAAATGATGGCTCCAGCGCCAGTCAATGCCACCTGCAACGGCAGAATCATCAGGTGGGCACAGTAATTCCGGGTCCGAGAATTCCTGGCACTAGGTAGCCCACAGTTTACCGGGACAGATCGAATAGGACCCCGAGGACTTCCTGGATCGAATGCGGAAAGTTTTCTAGGTAATGCATGTTACATCTAGAGTGAGTCGGGTGCGGTATTTCCAATTGCGGGATATTGCTGTGTTGTGGTATGAGTTGGGAAAGGTCTCGAGGGAGAGATGTTTCCCCTCTTTAGTCCGAGAAGCTTTTGAGGCTTTCCCTAGACCGTTACCTACCATGAGAGATCGGGCGAGCCGGATAAGACCAGTTTTACACTGGAGCGGGCGATGAGTGTTGAATCGCCACAGTTCGATTCCTTGGCCCGATATGCTCCAGCCTTTGCTTAGACACCATGCCATCCAGAATTCCACCGGTTTTATTATGGGGATGAACCAGTATATTGAGGCACATGTAACGGCTACTTTGCGAAGATCTGGATATTGCTTTCAGTACGGGCTTTGCTCAAGACAGCGGCAACGGGATAGCAGACGAACAAGTCAGGAATAGCCATGCCCAAAATTTGCAGGTTAGATAGGTTACGGGGAGGGTCGGGGGCTAGGCCACGAGCATCGAGATAGGCCACTAGACCCCCGCCTCCATCCAACAGCAGAGAGGTAGATTCAGTCGCCGGAGACAGTTAGAGTCAGCGGAAGTTCTCGAACTGTCGATTCACCCCAGCGAGAGGAGGGCAGAACAGAGCAAATTATACACCACCACTTTTACTTCTTCTGATGGCACTCTGGGCTTCTGCGAGATATGGCTCCACATGGTGTTATATATGCGGACGGGAGGGTCATGTGATGAGAGATTGTCCATCGGGGGTCAGGGTGACGGGGATAGACAGGACAGGGCATCAGTAGGGTCGCGAGCTCCAGAAGCGACAGAACGCGATCCCTCAAGTTTCAACAGGCAGAGGCCGAGGTAGATCAGGGGCCTCTAGTTCAGGTGTAGGCCCAAGCCGTACCTATGCACTACCAGGAAGGGAGTTCATAGGCGTCTCCGGATGTTGTAGCGGGTATGTTGACTATTTGCTCTCACCCTGCTTATGTATTAATCGGTCGGGATCTACCTTGTCCTATGTTTACCCCATTAGTGTCAAAAGTTCCAGTATTGAACCAAAATTGCTTCAGCAACCCTTTTGGTATCTACACCCTTCGTAGACTCTATTACAACCCAGGAAGGGTTTATCGAGGAGTGTGCGGTAAAGGTTGCTAACCGTCAGACCACGTCAGATTTGGTAGAGTTAGAAATGGTTGATTTTGACGCCATTATGGGTATGGATTGGTTAGCTCCATGTATGCCAATGCATAGAATGCTGGACAAGACAGTCAGTTTCACTTTCCGGGGAGGCGGTACGAGAATGGAAGGGCAGTACAGCTACGCCAAAAGGTAGGTTTATTTCCTACCTTCGGGCGAGAAAGTTGATAGCCAAGGGGTGCATTTACCATTGTCAGAGTTTAGGATGTTCGAGTAGAGCCTCCGACTCTCCGAGTCTGTTCGAGTGGTGAATGAATTCCCGATGTATTTCGAATGAGTTACAGTATTCCCGGAAAGGGAAACAGACTTTGCAATTGATTTGTGCCGGGCACTCAGCCCATATCAATTCCCCCTTATTGCATGGCTCCTGCTGAACTCAGAGAACTAAAGGAGCAGTTGAAGGATTTTTTAGACAAGGGCTTTATCGGTCGAGTACTTCACAGCAGGGTGCGCCGGTTTTGTTTGTGAGAAAGAAGGATGGTTCCCTCCGCATGTGTATAGACTATCGAACGCTGAATAAAGTTACAATCAAGAATAAGGATCCGCTTTCCAGAATAGATGATTTATTTGATCAGTTACATGGAGCCAGATATTTCTCCAAAATTGACTTAAGGTCCGGCTATCATCAGCTCATAGTTAAGGAGAGTGACATTCTGAAGATTGCCTTCAGGACCAGATACGTCCATTTTTAATTCTTAGTCATGTCCTTTAGGCTGGCCAGATACTCCTACCGTGTTTATGGACCTGATGAACAACATTTTAGACCATACCTGGACCTGTTCGTGATAGTGTTTATTGATGATATTAATTGTATTCTCGCTCGGAGCGAGACCACAGGATCATTTGCAGACAATGCTCAGATTCTCGGGGACCGTCGGAAATTTGTATGCCAAGTTCTCTAAATGTGAATTTTGAGTAAGATTCCAATAGCATTTTTGGGTCATATGTTATCGGATGCTAGTATGCTGGTATACAGGTAGATACCCAATAGAAAGCGATAAAAGCATGGCTCAGACCTACCACTCCGACCGAGGTACACTTGATTTCCTAGGGTTAGCGAGGGTACTACAAGAGAGGTTTGTTGAAGGATTTTCCACCTTAGCAGCACCTCACGACTAAGCGGCACGAAGGCAACAAAATTTCGGTGGACTAAGGTATGTGCGAGCTTCCAGGAATTGAAGACAGGCTAACATCGGCTCAGTGTTAGCATTGCCAGAAGGTACAAAGGTACAGAAGGTTATGAAGTTTATTGTGACGCTTCGGCTGTTGGGTTAGGATGTGTGTTGATGCAGGTCATGATAAGTAATTGCTATGCTTCCGGATAGCTGAAGGAAACATGAAAAACTATCCTACCCCTTGACCTGGAATTGGCCGCATTGATTCACGCCTTGAGAATGGGACATTGCTTGTATGGCGTCCACCTGGATATTTTCACTAATCAAAGAAGCCTACAGTATATCTTCACCCGAAGAACTGAACTTGCGGCAGCGTCACTGGATTGGTTTTGAAAGACGTGATGTGAATATTCATATCACCCGGGGAAGGGTCAATGTTGTGGAAGACTCCCTTAGCCGTATGTCTATGGGGAGTTTGGCATACCCATCCTGTGAAGTAGAATTAGCCCGGGAATTACATCGGTGCTTCGGTTTAGCCGTTCATTAGCGAAACGAGGACAACGGGCGGTAATCAGAACACGCTGATGTCCTCTTTAGTCGTGGAAGTAAAGGCCTGAGTGTAAGAAGATCTAGCCTGGTTCAGCTTAGGAAACGGGATTCGTGGGAGAGGTGACAGATTTTTCAGATAGCCGAGGATGGGGTATTTGCGATATAAAGATCGCCTTTGTGTTCAGGCGTTACGGGGCCAGCCAACAGATTATGGGCAGTACGTTATGCCCGTTATTCTCTCCACCAGATTCGATGAAAATGTACCATGATATAAAAGAAATCTTTTGGTGGCGGGAATGAAGAAGGGGATAGCAGAATTCGTAGCTGGGGTGTCTGAACTGCTAGTAGGTAAAGTGAACATCGAAACACGGCGAACTGACTGCAGGAGATATAGCTGTGACTCTATGGAAATGGGAAGTAGTAAATATGGATTTTGTAGTGGATTACACTTTTGAGCGTAGATATGATTCCGTGGGTGATTGTTGACAAGCTTGACAAAATCTTCTCATTTCTGCCAGTAAGGCTACCTTTTCCGCCGAGGATCGCTGAGCTGTATATAAGAGAAATAGTCAGGTTGCATGGTGTTCCAGTGTCTATTATCTCCGACGAGAGGGCGCAGGTTTACAGCTAATTTAACGGCAATCATTTCAGAGAGGCTTGGGGGCAGGTTGTTTTGAGCACAACTTTTCGCCCTAAGACGGATGGTAGGGAAGAGCGCACAATTTATACGCTCGAGGATATGTTGAGAGAATTTGTTGGATTTCGGAGGTAGTTAGGATGAACATTTACCACTCATTGAGTTCGCCTATAATAATAGTTACCATTCAGCTATTCAGATGGCGCCTTCATGGAGGCCATTATATTTGGCGAATTGCAGATCTCGGTTGGTTTGGTTTTGAGGTAGGAAGATCAGCATTGATTGGGCCAGATATCATTCATCAGTGTTTCGAGAGGAAAAAGTAAAGCTTATCGAGAGAACGTTGCCCGGCTGCTCAGAGCCATGAGAAATCTTATGCGCGTGGCGAAACTTGGAATTTAATGTGGGTGAATGGGTGTTTTAAGTTTCGCCTATGAAGGGTGTAATGAGATTTGACAAGAAGGCAAGCTCAGCCCGGGTTTTGTTAGGCCTTATCAGATTCGCGAGAAGAATATAGGCCAAGTGAAATATGAGTTAGACCTCCGAGTTAGAATCTGTCACCCTGATTTTCCATGTATCAATTTTGAGAAAGTGCATAGGAGATCCCTCGAATTGTCGATCCAAGATGTTGGAGTTGAGAGAAGTTGGCCTATGAAGAAGTTCCATTAGCCATACTGGGACCGGTAGATCCAAGTAGATTAGAACTAAAGATGTTTGCTTGTCAAAGTGTTATGGCGTAACGGGAACCGAGAGGGAAATGACTTAGAGGCGAAGAAGAAAATATGAAAGTCAGCCATCCTCAGTTATTTGATTTAGTCAGCCGAGGCATGTTATTATTACTTGTTTTATGAGTTACAGTATATTCATGTATCACGTGAGATTGTTGACTCTAGTTTATTGTGTAATGGATGCTATAGTATTATATGGAGTACTTGTATTAGACTTTTCTGTGTTTGAGATTTTGAGAGATAGTCCGTATTACGGAAACTACGCCGAAATTTTTCCAGAAAAGGTAGAAGGCAAGTTAATTTCTGTAAACGGAAGTTAACATTCGAGGACGAATGTTCTTAAGGAAAGGATGTTACACCCCGTAAGTTCTTGACACTTAGTTGGCCTATTCACATGTTTGTTAAGAGTTTTAGAATGCCATACGTGCGAAAAAAGGGCTTGGGGAGAGACCGGACAAGCGCCAAGTTGGAGCGTCGCAAGGCAAATGCGCTTATAAATCTCATTCGACAAATGCAACTTATAAATCGCATTGACAAATGCGACTTATGAATCCCCGATACAAACAAATGCGATTAAAGGCCCCAGAATATAAGGCCTCCCACCTTGTCTTAAATCATTTCCTCTTCATTTTATTCGAGAGAATGAACAAAAATAATGAGGACGAAAGGGTTTTACATAGTTTCCTTCCGTTTACGCCCATCAAAACTCAGTCCAAACTCAATTTAACCCGGGTAGCGAAGTATAAAGCTGAAGGGAGAATTCCTACGAAGTTGGATTTCCATGAAATTCGGCCGACGAATCGTCGTCTTGAACCAAAGGTAAGTGGAATTACTCCAAACTAGTGTTAATACACTCCCGACATTAAAGTAAGTATTTCTCCCTTCTAGACTCCCGAGAAATTGCGAGTTTTTTCGATCGTTCTTCGATAAGTCGAAGAATAGGCAGTAAATATATTCATAAGTATGGTTTCTCTCCAAAATAATAGTAGAATTAATTCTTTTCCTTCGTGAATATGAATACAGTTGGGGAAATAGCTGAATATTAGCTGAGCACGTCGGTGTGGAAACCGTCGGTTAAGGTATGTAAACCGGTTTCTTTCGACAAGCTAGTAGTTTCAGTATAGCAAAAATGATACAAATTCCAGTAGAATGTTTGAAGCCGTATATTATATTCAGTATGAGTTTAGTAAGCATGTTAGAATTATTATACGAGTGTTAGACGCAAACTCGGTAAAATAGTATAATTCCCAGCGAGAATATTCCGAAATATTTCAGACTCGGTATATCTCGGTATCAATTTAGCTACCTCTCGGTATCCAGATTCAGTATATTTCAGTATCACATTCAATATATTTCAGTATACAAATTCAGAAGCAGAATACTTAGAATATAAATATTATTATCAGATTCGGTATATATATATATATATTACATGCGGTGTGCTATATCAGTGGAGACATGATTGTTACGTGTTTTGGCACCCTTAAAGATTCCTTGACCGCCCGGTTAATAGCTATATCGACTCGCCCGCCAGAGGAGCAGGATACGTCGCTCTACGGAGTGGCATGCCGTTCACCGGACGAAGATAGGATGAAGCATTCCCCATAGTAGGCTATCGGCACTATACCACACCTCTGGCATCGAGTACTTTAGCCCGAGTGCAGATTACGATCTCAGTTACAGATTTCAGATTTTGATTTTAGATTTCCAGGAGTCCTCCGGACCGAGATCCAGCTATAGTCGGGGGCCGGGGGCCCAGGGTTACACATACCCGAGGGCCGGCGGGATGCTCATAGTTACTAGGTAGATGGTATGACCTGGATAGGGGTATATAGATTGTGTGCTGGTTGGTACCTTACAATTTATGGGGGCTGGTAAGGTTCTTGTATGCTATGTTGTGTTGGTGTAATAGATAGAAAGTAGACACCATGTTATCGGTATAATGCCTCTCTTCAGCTAAAGATTACGCTCTTTTCATTTAGTCTCAGCCGTCTCCTATTTCTACAGTACTTATCAGTATACTGGTTATCTTCAGTTACGTTCAGTTATTGCTTTGCATACTCAGTACTAGTTGTACTGTCGCCCTTTTAGAGGCGCTTCATTACTTACTGCGGTACTCATAGGCGAGGAGAAGATCCCTCGTAGTCCAGCCAGCGTACCGCGCCTTCAGTTCCTTTCATCTAGAGCTCAAGACAAAGGTTTACTTCCCTTTTTATTTGTACAGTATGCAGGTAGGCCGGGGCCTGTCCCGACCATCTTGCTATTCTTAGAGGCTTGCGGGTGTATATATTCACTGTGGTTAGCTGTGTAGACCGTGTGGGGCCATTTTGTGTTTCGGTTGTATGCAGTGGCCGTGTGGGGCCTTATTCAGTTGGTAGTGGTGACCGCATTTGGTCACTAGTAGCTTTAATACTTGTTTTTCATTTCTCAGATAAACTAGTAAGCATGGTGGCCTTGTCGGCCCGCATAGGTTCCCGTATGTTCAGTTGTTCTGGTTAGCTGTTATTTTCCTACAAGTGGCTATAGGCCTTGTAGGCCGAAGGCTGTATTTACAACTGTTATATAGCCCGTCGTTTTCTTGAATCCAAAATTAGAGCCAGCCTGGCACCAGAAGTGCTTAGGCTCAGTTAATCCAGTAGTCTAGGTCTTAGTAGGGCACCGAGTTCCAGTCATGCCTCCCCAGGCGGGGCGTGACAATTAACCTCTAATGGTGTTCGTTATCACGTCTTGCAGTTGTTGGACTGTCAACGTGACTACAAAAATTGACTAATTTGTGTTTTGAGAGATTTGAAAGAAGGGTGTAGTGTTTATCCAAGGAATGTTCTCCCATGGTTACGTGGATTCTTTAGGCCCCGAGCTCCCCATCCCAACCAATCCCCCGTTGGATCAAGGAACCAGATATGTTTTGTGTTTTGCTTGATGCTATCTTAGATGTCCATTTAAAAAGAGCTATTGGGGCCAACCCTACTAATTCGTATTTGTATTTTAAAATAGGATCTCCTAGGCAAGGAGGGAACTTTCCTTATGTCAAAATTAGTTATGGACAACTGTAACTGCTTATACTAGGACACATCTTTATCGCTATATCATTCAAGATGATTATTACACGGACACAGACTCTATTGTGCTTGGTTCACTTATTTTTTCTATTCTTAAGCTGGTTCGCCATTGATAAAGTTTTATATTTTATTTGAAAATTTTCTTCTTGCTAGTCATGTTCTGCCTAGTGGAGGTGGCTCCTTTGTTGTGGTAACGAGAAACCCGAGAAAAGGTTGCACAACAGTAGTAGGGGCGTTAATTCTGGAGCTATTAGAATCAGGTGGGATATAGTCTCTTTCTATCCTTTGCCTATATTGATGGTACTGGATATCTTCCTCTTATATAAATCCGTCTCTAAATCAGTCGCACTAGTAGCTGCCTGCTAAATGACAGTTAGCTCTACAAAGTTCTATTCGATTGGATCCTCTGGTTAGAGTGTTTGTAGTACTCATAGCTACAATCCTAACTCAATTATTTACTAATAATTGTTGTACTTTACAAGCCATATTAATTGGTTTACCAACACTATCTCGACCTTAAACTATCAGAGCATTATAAATATTCGGCATCTTGCTCGGGGAAAATACTACATCTAGTATCACTTATGTTGCATTGTCTTTCTTCGAATTGGTTAAAGGCTTTGATTTTGGTGGTTGCATTGTTCTTCGAAGTGATGGAGATTTTTATTGCGATGTACATATTCCATCCCTCATTTTGGTGCTTCTCCTTGGTTATAATGATAGAGATGCACTAAAAGAGATTTCTTAAAGTTTCTTCTACTTGCTACAGTCTGATTTGTTCTCTCTTTTTGGCATGCCCCAAAGTAATTTTTATATATTTTCTTAAGGTTTATTTGGTAATTCTTACATTATTTGCATTTGTTGTTTGCTTCCTGCTCTGAAAAAGTGACCTTCTTTTGCTTTTTCAAGATATGAATGTAGAGATCAAGTTGAATAGTGAAAGGGACGAAGTGGTATGAAGTTGCTTTATTCTGAAATGGAATGATTAATATAATCGATATTTTATAGAAGAATGACCGAGATCATAAAATCCTTTCACACCCGCACATGTGGCTGAATATATCAGAAAGTTCAGGCACCTTGGAAAAATCCATCATGTATCCCGGACTTGCCAGCTTGATTGCTTGTCTCTATACCCATTGTCGTAGCTAAAAAGGTTTTCTTTCTTACTTGATTGAGACTGAGAGTTAGGGCATCAAAGGTCTTAAAAATCCCATCCCTAATGAGGGATAGTAGAATTTGAATATGCTAGTTTAGATGAGTGGTTCTTGGCTTTATAAATATATCTATGTTCTTTTTTTTTCACTACCTATGAGTAGGTAGCATTGGAAGTTTATGGAGATATGACTTTGGTAAAGATCTTCTTAGCGCTAAAGTTCTATTTGCCTCTGTTATTTTATGAGTCTCTTTCTTTTTGCATATGACATCGCCATTCCCTTTGGCAGCATCCATTGATGGTACTCCTTTGAATGGTTTAACACAACTAATAGACCACGCCGTGCTTAGATTTATGGAGTAAGACCTCACTACCAAGTAATATAAGGAACCCCATGTATGGGGAGAATTTTCAAAGCAAGAAATCTTGCAGATTGGAGAAAAAGAAAGGGGAAAAAAGGCCAATACCAAACCCATAAAAGAAATCATACAAAAGATAAATGAGTGCGGCCACGCTCAAAACTCCTCCAACACGAGTCCTAGTCATTGCGCTGCGGTTTGTTTTTCGGCTTTGCTTGCGCAATTTGACTATAGAATAGATGAGCGTGACACATGCCATAATCAGACTAGAAAAAGGAATGAATCGAGATAGACAACAATGCTGTAGAGGATAGGCTCTAAAAGCTACAAGCATCTCTTCTTATTATTCTCCATATGAGAAATGAAAGTTTACACTCATTCACCTTGATTCATCTTGCTATGCCCTGGGCCCTTTTCTTTTATAACGTAAAAGGTGGCTGGCCATTCGTCAAGGATGCCTATCTCATGTCATGCTTCTTCTTTCTATGAATCAGTTTGTAATGTCAGCCAATCAAGATTTGCCATAAAAAGAGGAAAGAGCCTTGCAGTCTGATTTGTTCTCTCTTTTCGACATGCCCCAAATTAATTAGTATATATGGTCTTAAGGTTCCTTCAAAAATTCTTCCATCCGTTAGAGGGATGAGTGATATATCTGGAAAGCGCACGTGAAGAATGCAAGCAAAGCTGGAGCTCAGGTAAGAGCGTGAAATTGGACCTCCCCCAAATAGATGGATCTGGAAAGTTCAAGTAGTTCGGCTAAGCTGACAAGAGAGATGGAAAAAGTAGATTGATCTTCTGCTTCTCAAATACCTTGACTTACTAAAAACTGGAATGAACCATGAAATTGATAAGGAATGAGATTTGATATCTACTCTAGATATGATATTTCCCATAAAGATAGGCATGCAAAATTCATATTCCAAAGCAAGTCAGAAGACTAGCCATAAGGAAAAACTCTATTCCATATACCAAGCCAAGAGCCATGCAAACTCAATAAGCCCACAAAAGCTAGAAAAAGCACTAAGCTTTCCTGGTTGTCTCTTTGGTTGAGGTTTCATTCATTTATTCATATTCAACTTGACACGTGGGAAGGACTAACATATGGGAAGGGCTTACTCTATTAGTAGCTTCTCTAGTGGTGTCGAACAATGGTGTTTGCATTGGGGGAGATGCCTGCCCGTAGAACTCAGCCTGATTTTCGCCCAATAGAACTTCTAAGCCCCTATTGAGATGAGATTTTTCACTTCTTGCTTTCCCTGAGATGGGGGACCGAGTGCATTAGAGTAGGTTGCCGCTTAGGTCCTAATAGGGATATGTAAAAAGTAGGTCCGGTTACACGTATTCCTAATCCAAAATGAAATTTATCAATGTAGGGATCCATATGTAAACATAGTATCTATTTAGATAGGCCCGAATGACCCCTTTTCATAATGAGAATGTATATAACCCTATTCCGACCTAGTTCGGTCTAGAATGAACTTATAATTATGGAATCGACTCGGCCATCGACAAAGGAATACCAAACTCGTGTAAGGCCTTGTAGCCAGGGAGAACCATAAAATTGCAGGGTTATATTATAACATCGGTGGAAAGGTTAAAGAGGCACCTAAAAGTGGATTTAGAGTTGACAATGATCCATATAAAAGTAGTTTCTTTGTTTTTAAAAGACTTTGATAAAATTAGGTCATGGGCAATCCAGTCTATTAATGGGTAATTTTCCTTGATTTACTCTAGTGTGCTCTCCTTAATTCCCTTTTTCTCTACTTCTCTTTCATCTAGATATTTTTTTGACTAGTACTGCTGAGGAGCGATTCCTCTGAATGATGAGTATGACTTCAACTGCCCTTTCTTCTAAAATGGAGTCAGCAGGACGTCCTTTCACAAATATTCAAGCAATTCACTCCTCATACTTCTCAAACTCTTGGGAGTCACTTTTCTTATGATCAGCCTCCCCTTTAGGATTGAGTTCATGACATAGATTCCTCAAAAATGAATTAAGTGTACCATTTAACATATTCAACAATTTGACAAAAAGATGTAAAAATATCAGAAAAGTAAATACCTTTCTGTTGATGGAAGCCTTTCTCCATAAAGTATGCCATTGGGTCACTTATTTGACATGCCTTTTTCATTCCAAAGTGAAGTAATCACTCCTGTATCTTATTATGGGTGATCTACATCTTACAACTCGATTAAGCTTTTCTTCTTACACGCATAAGGTTTTTGCTCTCGTATTGTTTTTGATTTTTTTCTTCGCTAAATCATTTTTTTTCCAGAAATTGAATCGAGATGTGAAAGAATCCATATTCCCTATCTCGTATTCGTTGCCCCCTAAATTTGCCTAATTAGATTCTTGATCTTGTTGACTCTATTAAATCAGAGAATTCTGATGTTGTCTCACATACAATCCTTAATAATTCCATTCCTCCCCTCTAAGGGGATAAAAAGGAACATAATGGCTCAACATCACAGGGAATATTAAATACTCGGGCTCCTTAGTAAGTTCATAAAAGATGACTAGTCGAGAAAGGTAAAATCGTCGTGTAGAAGGATCATTGACACTTGTATCTGACGTGCCGTGGTTTTACGATACTTTTTATGATTAAAACACAGAAAATATACTATTACTTAGGTATATTTATTTGGATATGAGGTTATTTTGTTGATTTTTCAGGGAAAATAGGTTTCAAGAGTTGGATTTGTGAGAAGAATGAAAAGGGAAAAAATGCATCCTACAAGCCTTGGTACGAATCATACCACCATGGTATGAGTCTTTCTAAGTGTCCGTAATGAGGGATCATAGAATTGCCAAAATCAAATCTTCAAGGTACGAACAGATACCACAGTTCATACCAATATAGTACGACTCCTACTGACGACCCGTGGTATGATGATTAGAAAAAATGGATTCCAGAGGTTCAAACTATGATCAGTAACTGCAACTTTAGTGTCATACTACGAGTCGTACTAAGTACCCATACCTGTAGAGATCATAACATGAAAGTGCTTCCACGATTACAATAGACGAGTCATGGTGTCTTACCACGATTGGTAGGTCATCCCGACACTACAATCCCTGTTAATTTAGAAAACAATTTTAGTGTTATATAAATCTTATTTTTTATTTTATTACGACTGCATGTTTAGAGTTTCCTAACAATTCTTGGAGACCTATATATGACGTGAGAGATGAAAGAAACATACTTCCATCATTGCTTTCATGGTTTTTGAAGATCAATTGCAATTGATACTTTGGGTTTAATCTATTCAATATTGTAAGTTCTTATTATATTTTCATATCTGAAATCTCCTTTTATACTTGCAAATATGAATAGCTAAATCCCACAACTAGGGTTGTGGAAACCATGATAAATTAATGAATTAGGGTTTAATATAACGTGATTCTAAACCAATTAAAATGCTTGTATTATTTTTTCCTTCATCATAATTGCTTTTTAACGGTGCGCAATGTCAGAATTCACTCGTATTCTCTACTTGCTTGAACCTAGAGAAGTAGAGATTAGGAAAAGGGAATTACAACAGAGACTTGAAATTATCAATTTTCATTTAATAACTTGAGTCGCGGTTGCGGGAAAGTTAACCTGGAATATGTGATTAGGGTTAAATTGTAACACTTATGAGACCTAATTCAGTAAATAAGGATCGTCATCTAATAGGGGCGAATCAACTATTTAGGTGAATTTAACTTATCAATTCTGTAGGCTAAGCACTGGGATAGATCACAAGTATAACAACCCTACGTAGTTATGAAATCATGGGGAATACTTCTCTAGTAAATTGTATATATTTGACAACATAACTTGACAACATTATTACTTTTTCTATTTAAAAACCCCCTTAGGGAATAACTGAATTAAAACATAAATAACTGTATTAATTGGGATCTTAACCATATTCCTCGTGGAACGACCCCAACCCTGCTTGGGTTCTTACTTGATAAACAACCACTTTGTACTTCATTTGAGGTGTACGTTTGGCGTTATAAAAAATGGCACCATTGCAGGGAATAAAATTTAGGGATTAGATTAATTGCTTTTATTTAACTTTTAGTTTTTATTTCCTCATTTACGTTTTCTGTTGTTTTTTCTTTACTTAGGTTATTACTCGGTGACTGACAAGTACTTAGAGTTTTGGTAAGCCCCTGATTCCAATTGATCAAGAACTTGAGCTCACACTGTGGAGGATGGATACTATTGAGACTCCTAAAAAGATTGAAGCCAGAGTGTCTAATGAGGCCTATCAGGCGGAATTATCCCGTCAAGTTGCTCTTAATATAGGCGATGATGCTTTTGATGATGATGCTGGCCATAAAAGGAAGTCGTGATCAGCCTTAGTTTCATAGATATACACCCCAATTTGATGATGATGATCCGGATATTGATGAAGCTGGGTTAACAGGTTCCATTGTCCCTCCGCCTCATGAGTTCCTTGAGGAGGTACAGAAGATCATCTAGATTATGGAGGTGATGAAAGACGAGAGTGCATATTTAGCCTTCTATCAGCTGAGGGGGGTCACTCACATATGGTTCCATCAGTAGAAGGATAGTAGAGGAGTTGGAGAAGTTCCTGTGGGTTGGGATGAGTTTGTGGCTGATTTCTTGGACAAGTTCTTCCCTAGGGAGCTGAGGGAGGCAAAGGCAGCATAGTTCGTCAACCTGATGCAGAACCATAAGAAAGTTCAAGAGTATGCCTTGGAGTTTATCTGATTGTCTAATTATGCACCGGAGATAGTCGCTGATCCTAGGGCTCGTGTGAGCAGGTTTGTGAATGAAATGGAAGATTCCTTGGTCAAGGAGTGTAGGACCGCCATGTTGATCAATGACATAGATTTCTCGTGGTTGGTCATATAAGCCTAGCAGATATAGGCTGAGTAGATGAAGGAGAAGGAGAAAGAGGCCAAGAGGGTCATGACAAGGAGTTATAGACAATTAAAGCATAGGCATGATGGTGGACATCGCCCTCAGTCCCACTAGAGGTCGTCAGCCCAGCTCCATCATCAGCCAGTGTTCCGTCCAGACCTAGGCATGATCAAAGGGGTAGATCATTAGGATCTAGAGGTCAGGGGAGTATGTTAGGAGAGCCTAACATTCTAGCTTGTGGGAGATGTGGTAGGAGGCACATTAGAGAGTGCTTAGCAGGTTTAGGCACGTGCTTCAGGTGTAGGAAGCCCGAACACATGCTTAAAGACTGCCCTTCAGCCAAATAGGGCCATGGTAGAGGCCGTGACCCAGCCACCAGTTCAGCAGCTCCACCAGCACGATTAGCTTAGTAGGGTGCATCCACTTGTGTAGGTGGTAGCCAACGTTAAAATAGATTTTATGCACTATCATATCGTTAGGAGTAGCAGATCTCTCTCAATGTGGTCACTGGTATTTTATAAGTATTCCATCTTGATGTGTATGCATTGTAGATCCAGGGGATACCTTATCTTTTGTGACTCCTTATGTTGTTGTTAGTTTTGGAGTCAGTCACGAGATCTTGTCAGAACCCTTCTCAATTTTTACTCTAATCGGTGACTCAGTTATAGCTCGATGGATATACAAAAACTGCCTTGTCATAGTCATTCAGAAAGTCACCTCAACCGACTTAGTAGAGTTACACATGACTGATTTTGATTTTATTTTCAGTATGATTGATTACATGCATGTTATGCCTCAGTCAATTGTATAACCTGTACGATAGAGTTTCGATTTACGGGTGAGCCAGTCCTAGAGTGTAAGGGTAGTCTATGCCTCTACGTAGCTTTGTTTCCTATCTCAAGGCCAGGAAGATGATTTCCACGGGCTGTGTGTGCCATGTAGTTTGGGTTAAGGAAGCTACATCCAAGACCCTTACTCTTCCGTCAGTTTCTATAATATGTGAGTGTCAGGAGGTGTTTTCAGATGATCTACCAGGAGTCACTCTCGAGTCAGAGATTGACATTGGTATTGACCTTCTTCCTAATACGCTGCCTATATCTATTCCTCCTTATAGAATGGCTCCAGCAGAGCTAAAGGAGTTGAAAGAGAAGTTGAAAGATCTCCTAGATAAGGGTTTCATCCGGCTTAGTAAATCCCCGTGGGGTGCTCCAATTCTCTTTGTTCAAAAGAAGGACAGTTCCCTTAGAATGTGCATTGATTATTGGAAGTTGAACAAGATCGCAATAAAGAATAAGTATCCCCTCCCTAGGATTGATTACTTGTCTGACAAGCTTCAGGTGCTAAGTGCTTCTCAATGATAGACCTCTGATCCAGCTATCATCAGCTTAGATAGGGGTAATCAGTTTACCTCTCAGTTTTGGAGATCGTTTTAGAAGGGTCTTAGAACTCAGGTAAATCTTAGCAACCTTTTCACCCCCAAACAGATGGTCAGGCCGAGTGGACCATTCAGACTTGATATGCTGTGAATTTACAGCACTATTGACGCTCAAAACTAAGAAAACAACATAGACTTAGGTGTATTTATGTGTATATGAGGCACTTTTCCTTTGATTTCAGGATAAATGGGTGTTGGAAAAATAAATTGCAAAAGGAAGCTAAAAGAGTGTAAAAAAGGGCAAAAAGTGCAGACCACAGTACGATCCGTAGGATGGACCTAGGAGTCGTACTAAATGCCTTGATGAGAAGCTAAAAGATAACCTAGAAGACTGAACTTATGAGACTTGTCACGGATCGTACCATAGTGGTACAAGTCGTGGTAAGCCATTCATGATGAGATCTAGAAGATTTGCACAAAAGCTTGATTCTCGATACGATAATCATCTACGACTCGTGAGATGAAGGTATGAGTCATACCATACCGGTCATGGTGAAGTTCATAAAAAGTTCAAAAAATCAGGATCAAGCCACGAGTATCAATGTACGAGTCATAGCATGTTGGAACGAATCGTACCTTGGCCCAACACTTAGCCAAAATTCAGCCAACACTCCAAGTCACGAGTGGATGTCATGATCCTTGAGAAGCCCCTACGAATCATAGGTGGACCCGTGATGAGTTCGGCAACAGATATGGAAAGCAGTCCAGTTAGTTTTGAAAAAGGATTCTTGTGTCTATATAAATATTTTTTATGTTTTATTTTGAATAGAGGAAGACGAATAGACATAATTCTAGTAGAAAAAAATATTGTAGTAAGAAATTTTACATTATTAGAAGAGAGAATTGAGTTGGTTCAACCTTGTGATAAACCTTTTCTTGAAGTCATCTTGATCTTGCTACTTGTTATTCAAGATTTCGTGGTTTAATTGAACGAATTATTTTTCTCAATCATCTTTGTAAGTATTGTTATATGTTTTCAATCATGAACGCAAATCACAACCTTGCAACTATGAGAGGCCAATACCTCCATATCTAGGATTGTGGGAACCATGGTGGATTAACTAGTTAGGGTTACACAAAGTGAGTCTTAAACAAATACTAAATACTTATATTGTATTCTCTTCATCTTTAATGATTATTGACGGTGTACAACATTAGGAAGTGCCTGAATTCTTTACGTGCTTTGGTCGAAGAGAGAATAGGAAAAGAGAATTACAATGGAGCCTTGATCTTGATGATCATTGTATTAACTTGAGCTGTGGCCGAAGGATAGTTATATCTGGAATTTAGTGATAATGGTTAGTTTGAAAAATTCATGACACTTGGTCGAGTAATTGAGGATAGTCATTCAATAGGGATTGGTCGACCGTTTGAATGAATCTAGGTTATCAGTTCTATAATAAAATTATTGGAATAGACCACGAGTGTATACCCAAAGTTGTTATGAACCAATGGGAAACACAAACCCTAGTTATCCTTTAATTATTGATTCACAAATATAATCCTGACTACGGTTTGTTTTTATTATTGCTTTTTATTAGAATTCCCCCATTGTGAAGTAATTACCATACAAGTTCATCTACCGCCTGTAATCTAGATCTTCCATATTTCCTATGGGTTCAACCCCAACCTCTTAGTTGGGTTCTTTATTGACAACGTCCGCTTCATACTTCAGTTAGAAGTGTTGTTTGAGAGTTATCAAAAAATGGCGCCGTTGCCGGGGAATATGGCTAAGACTAGGTTATTTGCTTGTATTTGACTTGTTGGTAGTTACTTTACTTTTGACATTTTCTTTTGATATTATTTTGTGACATCCTCAGGTTTTCATCTAGGGACACACTCCACTCAAACCCCAATAGATGGAACACAATCAACTGCCAGCCTTAGTGGAAGGAATTTTGACTAATGATACTTTGGAAGCTGTGATGATTAACTATGGAGACTATTGGAGCCCAGAGTACACAAAGACTGTTAATGCCTTAAATGGGATAGGGTCTTATAGCTACAACACAAAGAAGCTAGACCTGGATTTAAAGAACCGGTCAACACCGCCTTCCAAACCATCCGCGGAGGAACCACCTATCCTTGAGTTGAAAGCACTACCTCCATATCTCAAGCATTCATTCTTAGGAGAAAAAAACACCTTGCCGGTTATAGTTGCAGCAACCTTATCCGATGAACAGGTGGAAGCTGTGGTCAACATAGTGAAAAGATACAAGAAGGCAATCAGATGGACCATAACTGATATCATCGGAATTCCACTACGTATATCCACCCACAAGATCCAACTTGAACCAGATTCTAAGCCAAGCATAGAGCATTAGCGCCGTCTGAACCCGTCCATGTAAGAAGTGGTAAAAAAGGAGATTATCAAGTGGCTAGATGCTAGGGTAATATATCCCATAACCGACAGTCAATGGGTAAGTCCTGTTCAATGCGTACCGAAGAAGGGAGGAATTATGGTGGTTCCCAATGTAAAGAATGAGCTGATACCAACACGACCCGTCACAGGATGGCGTGTATGCATGGACTACAGGCCATCTCAACCACTGCACCTAGAAGGATCACTTTCCAATGCCATTCCTGGATCAGATGCTTGATAAACTGGAAGGTAGAGGATGGTACTTCTTCCTTGACGGATATTCCGGTTACAATCAGATCACTATTGCTCCAGAAGATCAGAAGAAGACCACCTTTACTTGTCCATATGGGACCTTTTCTTTCAAGAGAATGCCATTCAGATTGTGTAACACTCCAGCCAGTTTCAGTGTTGTGTGATGTCAATATTTTCAGACATGGTAGACGACACATCGAAGTGTTTATGGATGATTTCTTGGTGGTAGGTGAGTCATTCGAGTCCTGCCTTGAGCATCTGGGCAGAGTTCTAAAAAGATGTGAGGAAACCAATCTGGTCCTAAACTGGGAAAAATGTCATTTCATGGTTAAAGAGAGCATAGTGCTGGGCCATAAAATCTCGGGAAAGGGGATCGATGTGGACAAGGCGAACATTGAAGTTATCTCAGGATTGATACCCCCTATTTCCACCAAAGGGGTCAGAAGCTTTTTGGGGCATGTAGGGTTCTACCGGCGCTTTATCAGGGATTTTTCCAAAATTGCACAACCAATGTGCAAACTATTGGAGAAAGAGGTGAAGTTCGTATTCGATGAGGCATGTCTAAAAGCCTTTGAGTGCTTAAAGGAAAAACTGATTACTGCTCCTATCATCATAGCTCCAGATTGGTCTCTACCCTTTGAAGTAATATGTGATGCTAGTGGTGTTGCTCTGGGTGTTGTTTTAGGTCAAAGGAGAGAAAAAATCTTTCATCCAATCTATTATGCTAGCAATACACCGAATACAACCCAAAAGTATTATACAATCACAGAGTAGGATTTATTAGTAGTGGTATTCGCATTTGAAAATTTTTGAGCATACTTTCTCGGAACCAAGGTGATCGTTCACACATACCACGTTGCATTGAGGTATATGATGTATTAAAAAGATGCCAAATCCAGATTAATTCGATGGGTACTCTTGCTCCAAGAATTTGAATTTGAAGTAAAAGATAGAAAGGGAACAGCGAACCAGGTGGTAGATCATCTATCAAGACTTGAGGCTGAAGCAAAGGAGCATATCGAGGTTGAGATCAACGATGCATTCCCAGATGAGCAGGTGTTACCTGCATCACAGGACTTGATCCCTTGGTTTTGCTGAGATAGCTATCTACTTGGTTAGCGACATACTGCTAGCACATGACCCCTCAATAGAAGAAGAAATTCTTATTTGATTTCTGACGGTATTACTGGGATGAGCCATATTTATTCCGCATTTGCGCAGATGAGATCATTCGTAGGTGTGTTCCAGAAGTGGAGATGCTGAGCATTATGGAGGCATGCCATTCATCTCCTGTTGGGGGACATCATAGTGGCACCAGAACAACACATAAAATTTTACAGTGTGGGTATTATTGGCACCCTATTCATCAAGATGCATATGACCTTGCCAAGTCATGCGATCAATGCCAAAGGCAAGGCAATATTACCTGCAAACATGAGCTTCCATTAACCCCCATTCTATAGGTAGAACTGTTTGATGTGTGGGGGATTGACTTCATGGACCCATTCATTAGCTCATATCAGATGAAGTACATTCTGGTGGCTGTGGATTATGTATCAAAATTGGTGGAGGCTGTTTCATTTGCCAAACAGTGAACACAAGAGTGTTACAGCATTTCTTCGAAAACATATCTTTTCCAGGTTTGACACTCCCAGAGCTATCATCAGTGATAGTGAATCACATTTCTGGAATCGCCTTTTCTAAACTTTACTGGAGAAGTACGGTGTCAAGAACAAGGTAGCCACACCTTATCACCCTCAGTCGAGTGGGCAGGTAGAAGTTTCTAATAGGGAAATCAAGACCATTTTGTCCAAGACAGTAAATACGAGCTAGACAGATTAGGCTAGGAAGCTTGATGATGCATTGTGGGCCTACCGGACAGCATATAAAACTCCCATTGGCTCATCACCTTACCAACTGGTGTATGGTAAAGCATGCCACTTACAAGTTGAATTAGAGCATAAAGCATTGTGGGCATTTAAAAAGATAAATATGAATTGGAATGAGGCTCCCAAGCTACGATTGAACCAGATTAATGAGTTGGATGAATTTTGACTTAAGGCTTATGAGAGTGCAGCCATTTATAAAGAACGAATGACTATCATGACAAGAAGATCACAAGAAAGGAGTTTAACCAAGGCGACTTGGTATTGTTGTTTAACTCAAGACTCCGACTGCACCCAGGGAAGTTGAAATCTAGATGGATGGCTTATAGAGTAGCGCAAGTGTCTCCATATGGTGCTGTGGAACTTAAGAACAAAGAGGGAAATAGGTTCAAAGTAAATGGGCAAAGAATAAATGTGTATTTGGGAGATGAAGATGAATTGTATAGAGTGGAGGAAATATGCCTTGATGATACCTGAGAAGTCACAAAAGTAACGTCATGCCGTGACGTTAAATCAGGTGCTGCATGGGAGACAACCCATGGAAGGCAAAGTCTGAGTAGCCACAGGTATGTCCCTTTTTCCCTTCAAGCTTATATTTTGTGCTTCGGGAACGAAGCACATTTTTAAAAAGGGGGGGTGTACTTGTATTTTTGGGATATTTTTGGTCGCCTGAGGGTTTTTCTTGCCGTGTTTCTTTTTCCTAAGACATGCGATCTAGTAGAACCGGCATATGTTAGGATTTTTTTGTTTTTAGTTGTGATTCTTGTTTGATTAGAAAAAAACTTAGGAATACTCAGCCATTAGATATGCACTAGTTTTGTTGTTTTTGAAAAATTGACCCTGTTTAATTTTTTTTCTATGTATTTGTGACAACAATGCATGATTTCTGTGGATCATTTTATGTCATTTAGTTATTGATAGTGCTAGTCTTGTTAAGACATATATGAACCAAATAGGTAAAGTGAAAATAGTTCATGTACCATGTGTGAGTGAGGTCTTAGTAGTTGTTGCGGTACACTGTTGAAGATCTAGAACTTTCCTGGTTGGTCTCTGCATAGGTTGAGGATTGTTGGTTAGGATATGATCATAGGACATTTTTGTGTTAGCTCATTTTTGCCCTACCAAAGTGTCATGAATCCCTTGATCCCAAGTTTGAGCCTTAATTGACCATATTTCTTTGATTTACCTGCTAACCGTACCCATTTATTTATAA
>JACEIK010004739.1:76159-91668 GCA_018107945.1 Datura stramonium
ACCGATCTCCTTAACTTGTGGTTAACACTGTACTAGCAGAGTACTACTGACTCCTTAGGCCTTGTCTGAATCCACTCGGATCTATATTACTGTTCTGGGCTATTCTTAATCTTATAGGCAATTCTATATAGACTGGCCCTCTCCTGACACTCTGTACCTGAATACCTCACAAGAACCGGCTAGGGTGCTGGCCCGTCACTAAATACTGATGTGGACCCCTCCTTGCCGAGAGTTAAGCCTTACATACCTTATTCGCCGTTTTCTGACTAACTGATGAGTATCAGCTCGTGTTCAACTGTTCTTCTCAACTGTAATTATATTAATAGAAGAATAGGGACAACTTCGTTACTGAATTCCAAGAAAATGATAACTTTATATATTTATAGTAACTATATTTCAACCTATCGAAAGATGATTGAAAACTCATAATTTCTCGGGTGTCTAGAAGGGAGAAACGCTTACTTTAAGTCTATGATCGTATTGACACTTGTTTGAAACAATTCCACCAACTATGGCTCAGCAGGACGACGATTCGCCAGATAAATTTTTCGAAAATAACTCCGCAGCAATGTTCTCTACAGCCTGATACTTCAGTACCCAAAGTTATTTTGGATTTGGACGGCGTTTAGCGGCGTAATCAGATGATTTTTACTTGGATTCTTCATACTCCCTCGGGTCTGGACGTGTATAAATTGAAAATGACTTAAAATCAAAGGATGAAACTTATATATACTTGAGGCGGTGGACAAGGAAATGTGGCACTCTGCCGATCGCGCCAATTCTGCTTTTTGCTACTTTGGGTAATGTGGAGGGGGTTGCTCCGTGCCACTTGGTTCGGCCTCCTGCCATGAAATCCCGACTTTTCACTCATTCGTCCTTTCCCGGGGCCCTTTCCTTGTACATATGACACTCTAAAACTTTCAAACAACATACGAATAGGCCGACTAAATGTTAGAAACTTACGGGGTGTAATAGATTTTATGCACTATCATCTCGTTATGAGTAGGAGGTCTCTCCCTATATGGTCACTGGTATGTTATGAGTATTCCATCTTGATGTGTATGCATTGTTAGATCCAGAGGCTACCTTATCTTTTGTAACTCCTTATGTTGCTGTTAGTTTTGGAGTCTGTCCCAAGATATTGTCAAAATCGTTCTCAGTCCCTACTCCAATCGGTGACTCAATCTTAGATGATATTCTCATATACTATCGGAGCAAGGGAGGATCATGCCATTCATTTGGATATTGTGTTATAGACTCTCAAGGATCGCCAACTGTATGTTAAATTCAACAGGTGTGATTTTGGCTGCACTCAGTAGCATTTTTGGGACATGGGTGTCTGGAGAGGGTGTGCAGGTGGACTCTCAAAAGATAGATGCGGTGAAGAATTGGCCTAGACCAGTACGTCCTTTGGATATTAGGAGATTTTTGGGTTTAGCTAGCTACTACAGGAGATACGTTGAGGGATTTCAGAGGAGGTTGAAATTTCAGTGGTCGCATGCTTGTGAGAAGAGGTTTTAGAAGTTAAAGACTGGACTCACTTCAGCCCCAGTATTGACCCAATTGGAGGGCACAAATGGCTTCATGGTATATTGTGATGCCTCTAGTATTGTTCTTGGTTGTGTGTTGATGCAACATGGTAAGCTCACTGCATATGCCTCTAGACAGCTTAAGACTCATGAGAAGAATTACCCGACGCATGACCTGGAGTTGGCTGCTGTTTTGTTAGCATTGAAGATTTGGAGGCATTACTTGTATGGGGTGCATGTGGATGTGTTCACAGACCACAAGAGCCTTCATATGTGTTCACTCAGAAGGACCTGAATTTGCGACAAAGGAGATTTCTAGAACTTCTCAAGGACTATGACAAGAGTGTCCTTTATCATCGGGGAAAGACTAATGTAGTGGGAGATGCTCTTAGAAGGCTATCCATGGAGAGTGTGTCTCATGTGGAGGAAGGGAGGAAGGAGTTGGTAAAGGATATCCATAGGCTTGCTCGTTTGGGGGTTCGCCTTACAAATTCAACGGATGGCGGTGTAATTGTTCAGAATGGGTCAGAATCTTCATTGGTGAGCAAGGTCAAGGCGAGGCAAGATGAGGATCCTATGTTGGTAAAGTTGAAGGAAGCGGTCTGAAGTTATAAAGTGGAGGTTTTCTCCCAAGGGGGAGATAGTGTACTATGATATTAGGTCCGATTTTGTGTGCCATCTGTTGATGACTTGAGAGAGTGGATGTTGAGCGAGGCTCATTGCTCTCAATATTCTATCCACCCAGATGCGACTAAGATAATTCGTGATCTACGGGAAGTCTATTGGTGGAATGGTATGAAGAATGACATAGCGGAGTTATTGGCTTAGTGTCCAAGTTGCCAGCAGGTGAAGGTTCAGCATCAGAGACCTTGGGGTATACTTCAGGATATTAGTATTCCACCTTGAAAGTTGGAAGAGACCAATATGGACTTTATTATAGGATTGCCTTGTACCCACCGACAGTATGACTCTATATGGGTGATTGTGGACAGGTTGACAAAATTATCTCATTTCTTACTGGTCAAAACTACTGATTTAGAAGAGGACTATGCTAGATTGTACATTCAGGAGGTAGTTCAGTTTCGTGGAGTTCCTTTTTCCATCATCTCAGATAGGGTTACTCAGTTTACCTCTCAATTTGTGAGAATGTTTTAAAAGGGTCTTGGTACTCACATAAAGCTTACCCCTGCTTCTCACCCATAGAGAGATGGTTAGGCCGAATGAATCATTCAGACTGAGGATATATTCAGAGCATTTGTGATCGATTTCAGGGGTAGTTGAGATGACCACTTGCCTCTCATTGAGTTTGCTTACAATAACAGTTATCACTCCAGCATTTAGATAGCTCTATTTGAGGCTCTTTATGGGAGGAGATATAGATCACCTATCAGATGGTTTAAGGTAGGTGAGGCTACATTGATAGGGCCATATTCAGTTCATGAGGCCATGGAGAAAGTACAGATTATTAGAGAAAGGCTTAAAATAGCTTAGAGTCGTCAGAAATATTATGCGGATGTTAGACGGAGAGATCTTGAGTTTGAGGTTGATGATTGGGTATTTATGAAGGTGTCATCCATGAAGGGGGTTATGAGATTCGGGAAGAAAGGGTAGCTTAGTCCCTGATATATTGGTCCTTAAAGGATTTTGAGGTGAGTCGGCAAAGTGGCATATGAGTTAGAGCTACCATCAGAGTTAGCTTTGGTGCGTCCAGTTTTTCATATATCACTATTAAAGAATTACATAGGTGACCCGACCTTAGTTGTTCTAGTAAAGAGCATAGGTGTGAATGATAGCCTTACCTATGAGAAGGTTCTGGTTGAGATCCTTGAACGTCAGGTTCAGAAGTTGAGAAACAAGGAAGTAGCTTAAGTGAAGGTGATGTGGAGGAATCAACTTGTTGAGGGAGCTACATGGGAAGCCGAAGAAGACTTGATGACTAGTTACCCGCATCTCTTCCCTCCAGACTCAGTTCCAACATGCGGTATCAATTTCGTCCTTAGTACTCTATTTAGTTTCATGTCAAGTTCATGCCTATAAGTTCCTTTCGTGTCATTGCATGTATGTATGTTTCATGAATTCAGTTCAGTCATGTGTATCAGCTAGGAGTTAGTCACTCCGTCAGTTTTCAGCTTCAGTTGTTCAGTTTTGGGATTGCAGTTCTTTCCCTAGCCTTTCAGTATGCTTAATCTACATTCGAGGATGAATGCTTCCAAGGGGGAGATAATCTAACACCCCAAAGATTTCTAAGACTAGATTTGGGAAGTTGTATATGTTCAGCAGAGGAGTCTGCAATTCTCTCTCAATACGACTACTGGTACGACTCGTAGTAAGCTGGTACGGGTCGTAGGAAGAATCATGGTAAAGTTCAGAGGCTCTTTCCATAGACCACGAGTCCACACCACGAGTTTCCAGGTGTTGGTCATACGAGTGATTGTATGACTCGTAGTAGGGAACTACGTGTTGTGGAAATAATCAGAGAGTTAGAGAAAATGGACTGGCTAGCTACGGGAGAAAACCATGAGTCGTAGGTTGATGGTACGACTTGTAGTACGGGTCATATGACTAGCAGTGGGTTATTTTCCAAACGAATCATTAAGGGTATTTTCATAATTTCTAAGCTCCTAGCTTCCTAATGACGCTGTTTTAAGCCCTAAAAGGAGTGTTTTAACAGCGTTTTGCCTATTCTAAGTCATTAGACTCCCCTGCATGCAAGTTGTTGAGATCCCTCTTTAAGATCAAGCTAGAATTCTCCCCAATTCCTTCCCCAATTCTCTTGGGCTTTCAAGGCTAGTTTGAAGATCAATTTACCTAGGTATGTCGGGATATGAATAAGGGTTTCCTCTCACCCTCATGCCCAAATTTCTCCTCAAGTTCATGAATTTAAATTTTAAATCAAGTGTATTGATTCCTAGGGTTTCAACCCAATTTTATGAAATTATCTATGTTATGTTTATAGGTCTAATTCCCTCAGGTTGTAAAGTATGTTTTCAAGTCTAATGGGTAGATTTTATCACAAATTGATTATAAATTTATAATTTCAAGTTATTAGAAATTATGGCCTATTATGCAAGTTTTAAGAAAAGTCAAGCTTATGATTCACGATTTCAAGTATGCTGAGATATCTAGGATGAACGAAGGTTATGAACTTCACATGTATGAATCCAGGATTTTGATTTGTGAAGTCTATTTCAAGTATGCATTATTTTATGATTTCAGCAAGCCTATACAAGTTAAGTATGTTTTTTTTTATGATTTAGCCAAGGCTAATAAGACCAGCTTATCATATGATTTTATAGACAAGACTCCCAATGCTTCTTATGATATGTTTTGGAGTCAAGACTCTCAATGTTCAGATTTCAAGCTATGCATGTAATTATGTTTTAAGGTTCGTTGAGAAATGATGTGAGCACTATGCATGTAATGATGATTTTATCTTTGTTGAAAAATAATGTGAGCACTATACATATTTTCAGGAGTAGTGTCTAGCACCGAGTAGGCTTGGGGTCCGATGTTCCCTGGTCTCACAACTATGCACCAACGTAGATATATGTGTTACACCCTATAAATTTCTATCATTTAATCAATGCGTGCGTACATATGTTGAGAGTTTTGGAGTACGACGCATGAGGAAAAGGGCTCGCAGGAGGAGTGTACGAGCACGTTGTCGAGTGAGCAGGAGGACGGGGCCGGAGGCTGGGCGCACTAGAAGCCGTGCCATGCTGCCCGCCTGTTGCCATGGCTGGCACGTCGCACCCATGGCCTGGCGCTGTGGCCGGTGCGCCGTGCCCCCTCGCCACCACCTTAACTATATAAAAGCTCCTTCATGTTTAATTAAATAACTTTCAATATTTCCCCAAGATAAAAGAGAGAGAGCGTGAACTACTGGTTCATGAGATTTTCGCTAAATTATGCCACTAAGCTCCGTCTAATTGAAAATTCATTTTGGATAATGAGTTCCAAGCCTACGAAGAATGTCCCTACAGAGTTATTTCTTGCAATTTTGTTGGGAATGTCAGAGTACCACCAAATAAAAGTTGTAGAAATCACTTCTAATTGAGTCCTAAGCGGCTATAAGTGATACGTAAGTGTTCATACCTTCTAAACTCTTAGGAATTTGTAAGTTTTCGGTCGAATTGGATGAAGTTTGAGTTGTAGTTGATGTTTTTGAAAGATATTGTGTTTAGTCGTTTCCTATTATTGAAAATAACTGTATTCTCTCAGCATAAGGGTTGAAAATTGGAGAAAATACCGGCTTTAGATTGGAACTGTTTGGGTGAACAGAAATCGACAATTGAGGTATGTTAAGGCTAACCTCTTCGGCAAGTTATTCCTGTTGTATAGTGACGACCTATGTCTTTGTAAGTAAGTTGCGAGCATGTATATTCTGATTAGCTGCTATTGATAGATTTGAGATTAAAGTGTTGTATTTCGGTTAGGATTGACCCCACATAGTATAGCCTTCCGTCAACCAACCTCAGGGTTGTTAGATGTGTCATTGCCTACGGGGCTATAGATCGCTTAGATGAGCTATATGATGTTTGAAAGGACTATATTCAGGACTACAAGTCCGTATTAAGTCCATCCACCAATGGATTTATTTTATGCCATAATGACATTACTGACCCTCTGTCGAGCCTTGTGAGCCCAGGGTGCAGTCACAAGAGCCTAGAGGGCTCAGACACAGTTACAGTAGCCCAACGGGCTCAGTTTCAGACCCAGAGGCCAAGTAGGTTGGCTATAATTACCTGTTGAACCATACTAATTATGTTAGGGGTATATAGATTAAACTGTACTTGCCAGAGCTTAGGGGAGTCCAGGTAGGTTATATTGTGCTGATTTTACCTTCCAGGATTATGAGGACCAGTTAAGGTTCTTGTTTGTATAGTCACTTATTAGCTATACTTCAGAATGTGAGTCTATTCAGGTTGAAACTCTTATCCTTCTTATTGATTACTTTCAATTCTTTTGTCAGTTCTATTTAGTTATTTTTATTACTGCCTTACATATTCGATACATATTGTACTGTCGCCCATCTATGGGTCGCTGCATACTTTCCTACAGGTGCGGACAGACGTGTTTCAGGACCTCCTTAGCAGTCATCCAGGGTTAGCAGATCAGTCATCTCCTTCTATCTAGAGTTGACAAATAAAAAGGTTTGATATTTTTGTTGTACAACTTTTGGGTAGATCGAGGCCCTATCTAGACCACTATTCCACTCTTAGGGGCTTGCGAACTACAATTTATAGTTGTTGGCCATATGGGGCCTATGTATGTTCTATTTTGCATGTTATCCATGTGGGGCCTAGTTTACCTATCAGTTAGCAGCCTTGTTGGCTATAGTATGCATGTGACTGCCTGTTTTCCTTTTTTTATGACTTAGATAGCATGGTGATCTTGTCGGCCCGCATAGGATCCTTTTATTTTTATGATTGCTGGGTTAGTTGTTTCTTTATAGGTTTGTTGTATGGCCTTGTCGGCCTGAGGATGTGTTTAATGCCGAGATATAGCTATTTGTTTTCTTGATTTTAAGTTGCTGGCAAGCACCTGAGGTGCATATGCCCAGCCAGGTCAGCCTAGGTTCCAAGGTGGTACTAAGTGCCAGTTATGCCTCCTAAGGTAGAGCGTGACATTATGTATACATGTTTGGGACCTCTCAAGAGAGTTTTACCCCTGCCTAAGGGCCTTATCTTGATATCGATATCATGGTAGCGTCCTTATCCCTAACAAGGATTCGGATGGCTCTGCCTACTTGAGTATGATAGTTGGGGAATCACGTAAGCTCTATCATGATGGTTTCAGTTTTGATGAGTCTCCCATTGTTCCTCATGATTTCAGTTACTCATGTTCATATTTTATGATATTATGTTTTACAGAAGATTTGACCCAATGATCAGTTTATGAGCTTTTGCTTACGATTTCAGCTATAACAAGTCATATGATTTCTATTTCTAAATCTTGGGTCACTATGTTCAGTTATGATAAACAACTTACTCTATGCTATATCGTTTCATGATATAGGTTCAAGTGATCCAACTTAGTCTCACCAATAGCTCACTTCCCTTTCAATCCAGTTAGCCCTGTTGGGTGAGTCGTCATCTCCAGGGGACCTTCATTTAGTTAATTTGATCTTGTCAATTTTGTTTTATACTTTGAGATAGATGGGGGTTTGTCCCAGCATCTCAATAGATAGTAGAGGTTTATCAGATATAGACTAGTATGTTCAGCTTTGAGATTTAGCATTGTGATGTTATCGTTTGATATACTTTATGTTATTCATACTTTCACTTATTCATGTTTAAGTGATCAGTTTCCATTTTAATTTATGCTCTTGAGTTGCTGTGCACATTCCATGGGTTGACTTGGAGCGATTCGTGGTTTTAGGTCCCGTGTCTCGATCTGGGGTCCTAGCTCGGATCGTGACAGGTGTGTGTAGTGGTAATGCTGTTGATGATGCAAATCTCTACTTGAATTTTGTGGGGATATACAAGGCGTACAGGTTGCCAGGAGTGAGCCAAGATGCCATCAGATTATGACTCTTTCCATTCTCTCTAATTGGTGAAGCCACTCTATGGTTGTTGAGTTACCAAATGACTCTATCACCAATTGAATAGAATTGAAACATGCCTTTTTAGAAAGGTTCTTCCCACCATCTATGATGTTGCAGCTCAATTATGAGATATATAATTTTTGACAACTCAAGAGGGAGGCACTTTATAAGACATGGCAGCGGTTCGATAAGAAGCTGAACAAGTGCCCAAATCACAGGATTTCAAATGAGAGCTTGTTGGAGATATTCTAAAGATCCTTGAATAACAACAATAAAGCGGTAACATATATAGTAGTAGAGGGAGCTTTGATGAGTCACATATAGGATGAAGCGATAATGATACTTGATCATATGACCAAAACAAACAGGGCCTCGCATACCAGAGAAGCCGATGTATCCGTGGGAACATATGCAATAGGGATGACTGTGGAGCAACGCAGAAAAGAAGAGGAATGTGATCAGGATATAGAACACATGAAAAATTCTATTGACTTGCTCACAAAGCATGAAGCTGGAACTCAAAAGGTTAATGCAGTTGGAGCTCAAGATAAGGAGATGGGTTATGAAAACTCCGATTTTGAGGAGGAAGCAAACTACTTGGATAATCAGGTGGTGGGTTTCGGGCCAATGCCCAAGGGTCTAATCAAGACTCTTGGATCCAAGGCCCTGGGAATTAAGCTCCAAGACCCTGGGAATTAAAGTTGGAACCAATACAAGGACAACTACAACCATGTAGGGTACACGGATAACAACAAAGGATAAGACCAGGATGATGACTGGAGGAAGAAGGAAGGGTACCATAATGATTGAAGTGGCTTATATGACCCTCCAAAGGCCCGTGAGGCAGATTTTAGGACCTCAAAATTAAAGGACAGGATGGCCGAGGTATTAGAAAACGTGAAGTCAACTGATGATCATTTGAAGGACATTTGAGGAGATATAACTGGAATGAATCAGAGAGTTGAGTCGTATGCCATGGTACTTAAACGGACTGAGCAATAGTTGGGCCAGATGTCCGCACCCCTGAACCAAAATAAAAAGGTTACACTACCTAGTAACATGATCCAAAACTCAAAGAATGATTGTCATTGCATAGCTATAACTAGTAGGAGTGGAAAAGCAACAAATGATCCACCTATGCATAATGTAGTTGATGTTGCTGAGCTGACAATGGTTGAAGTAGAGGACACTGCTGAATTTGAAGAGAAGTTGATTGAAGATGGTGCAGTAGAGAAACAGTCTCTAGTTGCTGAAAAGGATACCGTTTCAACGAAAGGGAAGGATATGGAGGTCCCTCAGAATTTGAAGCCCATTCCTAGACCTCCTCCACCTTTCCCTTAGAGAATAAAGAAGAAGGTGGACGATGGGAAATTTCACAAGTTCATCTCCATACTGAAGCAACTTTCAGTAAATATTCTCCTAGTCGAGGAACTTGAGCATATGCTTGGCTATACAAAATCTATATAAGACTTGGTGACTAGAAAAAGGTGTGTAAGCTTCGAGCCAGTCGATAATTTGCACCATTGTAGTGCAATCGCTTCACGGACCCTTGTGCAGAAGAGGGAGGATACAAGTGCTTTTACAATTCCATGTACTATAGGGGCTTTCAACTTTGCAAAGGCTCTGTGTGAACTGGGAGCTAGCATAAACTTGATGCGTTAGTAGTATTTAAGCAGTTGAACTTGAGAGACCCCTCATCGATGTCAATGTGGCTACTTATGGTGGATCGCACAGTGAAAAAGCCTGTGGTTATCTTATATGATGTATTGGTAAAGGTGGAAGATTTTATATTTCTTGCAGACTTTGTGATCTTGGACTACGAAGTGGATTTTGAGGTCTCCATCATTCTGGGGAAACCATTCCTTGCCACCATACGAGCACTTGTTGACATGGAGATTGGACAATTGAAGTTCCGATTAAATAATATAGAGGTTATTTTTTATATGGCTTGTCAACTAAGCAAACCAATGATATGAGAGTGGTCTCGATGATCAACTCTATTTATGATGAGAGGCCACTAGTGCCCCTTGAGGAGCGGCTTAGAGTTGAGGCACGGGCAGCTGAACGTCAAGGGGGATGATATCCAAGAGTAGGAAATGGTCAATGCACTTGTTGGAATGGGGTCCTACAATTTCATACCAAAGAAGTGTTATACCTCGGGAGTTCAAGAATTAGACCCGGAAGTGAATTAGGAGAAAACTAGAAAAATATTACAGCAGTTGCAGAACGGGTCACTTAACGACTCGTGAGGAGGCCTAACGAGTCGTCAGGTGACTCGTGGGAAAGGCCTGAGATGAAACAGGACTCGACACGGGCTATGTAACGACTCGTGGTCATACACCACGAGTCGTCATGTCAGTCTTGGGGTGGTCCTAGAGAAGGATAATAAAGCTTATCTAGTGTACTTGACGGGTGGTACCTAACGAGTCATCGTCAGTCCTAATGACCCATTAGGAAGGCTGTCACCCAGCTAGTTGAATTTTCATGAATGATGAGACAGTGTACTTGATGGGTGAACCAACGGATCGTGTGCCCTGGTAACGAGTTATCAGGTCGCCAGTTAGGACCCCCTAACAGTTATTTTCAACAATTTCAGTAAGGGATTTTCCGTAATTCCTAAGTTCTAAGGGCCTATACTATATCGTTTTAAGCTCGTAATAGAGGGTTTTAAGCTGAGAAAGACCCATCTAGGCCATTTTATTCATGCATGCAAGGGTGAGAGCTTGAAGGGAAGAAAGTGAGGAGAATTTCAAGGTTTTCAAGGGAAATCTCAGCTGGGAAATTAGGAAGAGTTTGGATTCTTCATTCCAAGGTATGTAAGGCTATGAGTGGGTGATATGATCTGNTTTTCATTCAATTGCATGATTCTTACATTTCTACTCATGGGTATGATTAATTGAGTTGATATTGATGATTTATCGAGCTTGGGCAGATTCTAACTTAATTTCTTTAAATTGTTTTCTAAAAATTGAATCTAAAACTCCTATGTGTGGGGAGTTTCTTATATGATGTGATGATGATGGAGTAGATGATGAAAAGCATATTTTCAACCTTACCCATGATTTAGATGATGTTTTTAATGAAGATCAAATAGACCCATGTATGATGAAGATTTGGGTAGTGCCCAATGTTGAGTATGAATGATAATTTTCGTGCAATGACGTTATTACTTCGTTTTGGAGTGAAATATCCCAAATTACAATGTTTCCAAATAAATTGTATGAGTTCAAGCATGATAAGGTTTTGGACAAGGCCCTTATATTGATGATGATGAAGTGATAATTCAAAGTAGGCTTACCACATGATTTTTGGAGTAAATTCTCCCATTATTCTTTGAGCTTGTGGTATGTATCGTATTAAAGCTTCTCATATGCATGAATTCATAATTGAGATGTATGTCGTCATTAAGCTTCATTTCACATGATGTTGAGTTTAAACATGATTATATTCTAAGCTTTGTCGAGATGAAATTGTTGAGCTTCATATCCATATGATGTCTAATGCATGCATGATTTGATAATGAGCTTTGTCAATAGACAATGTTGAGCTTCGGTTCATACGATGTTGAGTTTATGCATGATTTCATAATGAGCTTTTTCAATAGACAATGTTGAGCTTCGTTTCATACAATGTTGAGTTTATGCATGATTTCATAATGAGCTTTGTCAATAGACAATATTGAGCTTCATTTCATATGAAGTTAAGTTTATGCATGATTTCATGTTTAGCTTCATCACTAGACTATGTTGAGCTTCGTATTTATACGATGTAGAGAATTGCATGTTTTGGGAGAAGAGTCTAGCACCGAGCGAGCTAAGGGTCTACTACCCTATGCTCCAGAACTACGCGCCAATGTAGGTTGATTCTATTATATTATTGGGACATCCCCTGTGAGCTATCCTTGGACCGATTGGCCCTTTGAGCTTGATATCGATATCATGGTATCATCCGTAGCCCTTGCAAGGTTATGGAAGGCTCTGCCCACTTGAGTGTAATAGTCGGGACCACATAAGCTCTATTGTGGTATATCGGTTAACTGACGAGTCTCCCACTGTCTATATCATTCAAGTTTGCATACCCATTACTCATGATGATTATCTTATGCATGCATGTTTCAAAAGCAAGGTTTGACTCATTGTTCAGATTTTGATATAACTGTTATGATTTAGCTTTGAGTTAGTCAATTTAGTCATGATGTTCTAAATCCATGCATGACCATGTATTAACTAAGAATGATTTCATAATGAATGCTTGTAATTGTTTCTTATCCTTAAAGGATATCATATATGTATGAATTTTTTTGAAAACGCTATTATTGCTCAAACGATTTTACTTACCTTGCATACTCGGTACATTCTACGTACTGATCGCATACTTTCTATGCTGCATCATTTCATGATGCAGGATCGGGTTCTCAGGTTTAGCCCCGTTCGTAGCCGCTTATCAAAGTTAGCATTTGCTTGCTTGATGAGTCATCATCCTCCGAGGACTATACTTTCAGTTGTTTTGAGCGTACTTTCAGTTTCAGTATTTCTGAGTTAGTTGGGGGTATTGTCCCATCAGCTCGTCCAGATTAGAGGCTATTCAGACTTAGACATGCATTCAAATCGGATGTTTATTATGTTGTTATGCTAAGTTATACTTCCATGGAGTTATATTTGTGTTTTCTTCATGTTTATTGAATGAGATAGTAAATGCTTATATCATGGGTTGACTTGGGGTCTCTCGGGGTCCCTTGTCCCATGTCTACGATCCGGGTGTACTCTCGGGTCGTGACAAGAAGTTAGACCTCGATTTGATAAATCATGCGACTTCTCCAGTAAAACCTTCAATTGAGAAGCCTCTAGTTTTAGAGCTCAAGGCTCTGCCTTCATATCTGAGATATGCATTTCTAGGAGAGAACAATACTTTGCCTGTTATTATTACTACAAATCTTGAAGAGTGTGATACGCCCAAATTACACCTTTATGATAAGAATTATAACGCGATCAATTTCAAATNATAACGCGATCAATTTCAAATGTAGAACCTAACAAGATTGGGGTTGAATCCCCTAGGGAATATGGTGAAAACTAAGTCTTATATGAGTATTTGCCTTTAGTCAATTATTTTCGTAAAACTGGGGTTTGGGAAAGGTGTTTTGATTTACTATCAGTCAGATGCAAGAAACACAAGCTATAATTTATAACTATTGAATGTAAGAAAAAGTTAAACTAGGATTATGGTCATCATGTTTTCTTAACGATATTTGGTGAATGACTGCAACGAACTCATCTAATGCTATGTGTGTAGGTTGTTAACTCAATTATTCTATCCAAATATTTCTCAACCTATTCAAACTCGTGTCCATCTTATATTCTCAAACTAAGAGTGATAATCAATGAGTTATAATAATTAACCTAGATTGATTAATCTTATTACAACATTAATCATTAGTCAAGGATTAACGCCTTGAATCCCTATTGTCAATTCTTTTCATCCAAATTTATACATCTCATTTAAGCATGTCAAACCTAGGGTTTGTTCTAACGTTTGCAACCATTAGAAATCACTTAAAACGAAAGAATTGATAATACACACAATTTCATTAAACTCTTCCACACATCAATCACCATTATTACGTCATCCTATCATGAATCACACAACCCTAAATAGAACTTAGCCACATATGCTCAATGAATTCATAACAGAAGTCATATTCATTAAAAAAAAATTTAACTTACAAAGAAGAGATGAAACCTTGATTATGAATCTAATAACTCAATAATATTCCTCCAAGAACCTTTCAAAAGTAACGTACAAGTCGATATTTTCTCTCTCAAAAGTATGATAATGAAAATAAACCTAGCAGCTGTTATTTATAGCCTAGAGTAATCCAAAACTGCATTGAAAATCAGAGTCCCGGTTCTCAGGTGAGGCCCAAGTTGATGTCCTGTTGGAAAGGTGATGGTTTGTCACTTGGATTGTCATTCCTTATCTAGTGTGTCCTTAAATCTGCATCTTGGTGACAATAAGATTGATGGTCTGTTGAAGAGGTGACGGTCCATCACTTGGCCCGTCACTCCTTATCCAGTGAGTCCTTCAATCAGCATCTTGATGATGCCAAACTTGATGGTCCGTCGAAGAGGTGAAAGTCAGTCACCTGGGCATCACTTTGACCTCTTTTTATTCAGCTACTTTTTAGGCCTGACGATGGGAATGGCGGTCTGTCACACTATTGACAGCCTGTCAGATATGCCATCAAGTAGTCTTTTCAGCCTGTTTCACACCATTTCTTTGCTTTGGTTTATTTTCCTGTACAACACAAATAAAACAATCAAATATAACCAACAGTTGCTCAAGAACTTGAATCAATTCATACTTAAAAGCATCAAATGCACTGTCAAATTCCAATGCATCAACCCTCATCTTAGAATATTTGTTTGTCGTCAAGCAACACACCAGACACCTCATTAAAGCAAAAGAACTCAGGATAAACTACAACAGTTGTTATACTCAAAATAGATTATTTCACATTTACTACTCCTTTTTTTTAAAACAGGACATGAACATATGGCATTTATTGAACATAATGACTCATGAGGATCTACATATGACATGATGATATCAACATAGTACTTTACATATACCAACAACGGCTATCCTAACAACCAACCATCATTAATGCTTTTCTAGTGCCCTCACCATAAAGAATTCCCAACTCACATTCAAAGTTATTTACTTGGGGACTAGAATAAGACACTCACTCTCACAAAAACATTCATAACAATGCACATGCGAAACCATAAGCTTGTCTTTATTATCATTGTTTTAGGTTCTTCGGACACTTGATTAGGATCACTATAGGACTTTCTTGGCTCGTAACCTTTGGGGACGAGTATGGTACATATGGATAAAGTGACTTGACCCTCCTTGCACTACACTATTTCTCTTGCTCAACTCTTATTTTCTCTCCCTTATTCTCTTTTATTCTTTTTCCTTCTCAACTCATGGGTTTGATCTTCATTTTGATTCTCTTTTTCCTCATCAAAATGTCACTATTTTTATTTTCTTGTCTTTTTTTTTCATTCGAAATTTGTTCTCTTTTATTTTATTTTCTTCATCAACCACACCATACCCACTTCTTTTCAATCATCAGATTCAACTTTTCGTACCCAACTTTTTATGTATCCCTACTATAGCCACCCTCAACTTAGGCGATTTGCCTGAATTGAGGTACACAATATCCAAGGAGGGACCAGGGCCAAAAACAGGTTCATGATAAAAAAAATGTAGGTAGGTAAATAGGCTAATGAAATAAATGGGTCAATTAGGCTGAAAATCAGGGATCAAGGGATTATTCACATTATTTGGGTAATCATATTGTCACGACCCGAAATGGGACCCGGATCGTAGACACGGGACAAGGGACCCCGAGAGACCCCAAGTCATAC